>APFE030251929.1:0-69470 GCA_000404065.3 Pinus taeda
TGTATGAGAAATGTTGTGCATGAGTAGATGTTCCTTGCAGTTTGAGAAGCCTTTCTTCTTCTATTCCCCTCATGACAAGTGAGTGGTCAGATTCTTTTCTTACCTCAAGCTTGCCATCAAACATATGAATGGAGTGACATTGCTAGTGGATGTGGACCAAGGAAAACAAGTTTCTCTTGAGCTGTGGGAGATATAGAACATGATACAGAAGAAAGTCTGGAAGACCAGGCAGTTTAAGCCTGATTGTGCCAAGCCCTGATGGCTTGATTTTTGATTGATTTGCAAAGTATACTGCTCCATCAACATTCTCAGTGAAATATTCAAAAAAATATTTTCTATGAGTCATGTTGTAGGTTGCTCCTAAATCAAGCAACCAATCATTTTTCCAAGAAGCAAGTGAAGCATTAAATAAATCTTCATTTACACCAATGTTACATTCTGCGACAACCTAGTGAGGAGATTCAGGTGCTTTACATTCAGGTGCTTTACATTTGTCTGTATCATCATTTTTACCTTTCTGTTGGTTTATTTTCTATTCAATTTTGTCCCATGGTAGCTTGCATGTAGAGGCATCATGTGATCCATATATTTTGCAGTGAATGTAATGCAAATATGCCTTTTCTCCTTGAGAATGTCTGCCCCCCTGCCTCTGAAATATCTTCCTCTTCCTTTTCGACCACCTCTTCCTCTTGTAGAATCTTGAGCAGGATGATTTTCTTTATGAGCAAGGCACACAACCTCTTCAGAAGATTCAGGGGATGTCTTCTTTCCAAAATATTTCTCGCTTTCAACCAACATTTTCACAAGAGAGTCAAAGGTTATATCTTTGAGATTACCATTTGCTTGCAATGACTCAAGATAATTGGAGTAAGTAGGATAAAGTGCCTTGAGAAAAGCAATAAGAGGAATATCCAATTCAACCTTAGTGGATTTGATAGCATGCATTATAGACTTTACTTTAGATGCAAGAGCAAGAGGATCATTATTTTGCAGTTCAAGGGTGAAGAGTGTAATCATGAGTTGAAAAACTTCAAGTGTAGAATGTGAGTCATAGAGTTCTTTCAGCTTTTGTAAGGCTTCAAAGGCAGTTGAATATGACGAAATATGGCGAGTCACCTCTTCATTTACAGATGCTACGGTTAATGCATAAGCTTTGTTGTTTTTGTTTTCCCAAATGATGAGCTCTTTGTCTGAGGTAGGCTATACTCGGTCATTGTCTGTGTCTCTGACACACACCCCTTTCCACAACTCATTGAAAATGAGGGTGTGTTTTATCATCCGGGACCATTCAGGATAGTTCTCCTTTCTAGTGAGAAATATTCCCACCATGGATATGATTGAATGCATTCTGTAAAAAAAAATTACTTCTGCTGATAAAAAAATACTTATGCTGGCAAAAAACTGTGCTTTTGTGGAGAAAAAAAATCTTCTGCTGCTAAAAAAAATGATTCTGATATGAAAGCGTATTCAAAACCATCCAAAATCAGAGCAGGAATAGAAGTCCTCTATTCCATTCATATACCATTGACCATTGAAAGGAACGATACCACTGTCATAAAAATCTTCACCGCATATAACATTTTAATACATTATATGCCATGTCCATCATATAAAAGGCCATGTGAAAAAAAAACTAACACGCATCGTTAGAGTCTGTTTACTAACACGCATATAAAGTGGTATATGGTCATAGTTTAAATTTTAACACCATTCAAAAGGAACACCCAACAAATATGGGGTTTATCCATAGAAAAAATATCGCAGCCAAACAATAACCATCAGCTCAAAATGACATGAATGAATCCCGAAGCCCGTCATAACAATACACACTTGAACTCGTTTTTTTTACTGGCGCTCAAATTCCACACTGGACCCCTCTTGATGCACAACCAAAAGCTTCATTTGGGGAATGTATTGGCTGGGGTAGATGTATCACTAACTTCTCAGAGCAAGCATGCATGTATAACTCAAACCAAGGTCTGGCACTCCGCAATGTCTAGAACGCTCCACTTAGTAACCTCAAAAGCACTCTCAAAAAACAACAGTTTCCTTACGTGCAAGCTTTTGGGTTTCAAGCTCCATCAATTGAAGTATGAAAGCCCATGTAGTAACACTCATCAAAACCAAAAATCTGCCTCTACATTTGAAAAAAACCTAGCTCAAAAATGTACTAAAAGGAGCTAGTCCAAGGATTCAACCGCAGGCAGACTATAGTGTGACCATTTCATGAGAATTCAGAGATAGAAAAAGAGAAGCTGAGTGAGAAAACCGTAACAATGAATACAGAGCAGGTGCATGGTAACAAGGGAAGAAATGATTGAGAGTATCAATGTTTACAAGGAGAAAAACTAGTAGCCAATATTATCAGAAGAGAGAAATCTGAGACAAAATTAGAAGACCAAGATGCAGAGGTCGATGCAGCCTCCGGACTATAGTCTGAAGGAAACCTCGACTATCGTGTCCTACGTGGAGGCACCTGTGGTTGGTGAAGGACATCACTAAAATTATGAAAATTTTATGGATAGAGAGTGTAAGTAAAGGAATATGGTAGAGAGAATGCAGGCAATGTCAGACAGGCGTACAGGCACTCGGTCACTGAATTATATGGAGAGTAGAGGAGCAGACTAGGGAGTTACAAAGACATAAAGGCTAAAAAAGGGAGTTGGCTCTGATACCATGTCAGGCCAAGCAGTAACTCCATAAGGCAAAAAATGATTCGTGTATAATTCCATCAGGTAGGTGTTTGTTATATACATGAGGGAGAGACTCTTTAGTTCATCTCCCGATGACTGTTCATATTTCTAATTTATTTATTTTCATAAATTCACCCAATCACAAGGATTAGGTGTCAACAGGTCTGAAGAAGAATATAGTTTTCATAGATGTATTGGAGGATCATGGCTATGATGGGATATTCAGAAAAGGGAAGGCATTCCTGAGACATATTTCCATGGGAAAATAGAAGCATATTATGTTTTGAGTGAAGAACCTCTACAAATTAGATGTGGAAGACTATGTAGCATTGAGCACAAAAGTAAAGGTGTAGAGTCGAGATTTTGGTGAATTATGGCATAGAAGACTTCTCCATTTTCATCATGGCACTTTGAATATCATGTAGCATATTTCTACAGGCCTCCCCAAGGGAGAACTAGAGTAGTGAGATACATGCAAATGGTGTATGTTGGGGAAGTACATAAAATCCACCTTTAATGATCGGGACAATAGGGCCCATGCAGTCCTCAAAAGGATCCACTTTGATGTTTGTGGACCTTTCTCGACTGTCTCCACTTCCAATCATGTGTATTATGTTCTATTTGCAGATGATTTATCACAGAAGTGTTGTATCTACTTCATTTAGAAGAAAGACTAAACATTGTTGATTTTAAATCACTTGTTGAGAAAGAGACCGACAGGAAAGTGAAGGCTCCCAAGAGTGATAATGGTGGTGAGTATGTGTTGAATGAGTTAAAAAATTTATGTGCAAAGGAAGGAATTCGATGAGAGTTGATAATAACCCATAACCCACAAAATAATTGGGTGGCTAAGAGGAAGAAAAAAAAAATATGGGAGTATCATGGCTAATGTTGCATGACCAAATCCTACTTCTACACTTGTGGGTTGAGGCATGCAAGACAACGGTCTATTTATATAACATGAGTCCTCATAGGATTCTCGGCATGAGTACACCTAAGGAAGATTTTTTAGGGAAGAATCCAGATGTCTCACGCTTCAGGATCTTTGGATCCATTTTACTATCATGTTTTCAAGGAAGCAAGAAAAAACCTAGAGCCGATATAAGAGTTGGGCATATTTTGGGGTACACATAAACACCTAAAAACTATCATGTGTACTTTCCATACCTCAGGATGAAATTGGTCAAATAGGATGTGAATTTTGATGAGGAGAAAGTGTTATCACAAAAAAATGATCATCTAGCCATAATTTACTAAATGGACCGAAGCTAGGGCCAATTTTACCATAGTAAAATTGCTTTCACCATGAGAAATTACTTACTAAACCATATTTGTTAAGTCATTTATAGTTAAACCCATGAAGAATAATTAAATAAATCACTATTTATTTAATTATCTTCTAGGAATAATTAATTAAACCATTGTTTAACTAATATTCCTTGTCATATTTGACCCAATGAGGAGAAATAAATAGATAAATTAATAATTATCTTATTTTTCTCTAGGAATAATTAATTAATCACTAATTAGTTATTATTCCTTGTCAAGTTTGACTAAATCCCTTAGGAATAATTAAATAAATCATTATTTGTTTCTTATCCCTTAACCATATTTCTTGAGATGATAAATAAATCATTTATTTATTTATTATTTCAAAATAAAAGTTTAAATACTTTTTCCCTCCAAACCAAATATAATAAAATATTCCAAATGGTTAATTCTAGAATGGGATTAATAATATTTTATTATTTCTCATTATTTGAGAATAATCTAATATTTTGTTATAAATAGAAGGGTTTTCCATTCATTCTTCACTTTTGACTATTTTCATTGTTGCACTTACTGTTGGAGCTCTAATTATTAGCATTGTCACACACCATATCCCTTTTCATTTGAGTTCTCATTGAGCTCAAACATTTTGTTTGCTGGGTTTTACACATTATAGAGGAGAGAGACTCTACAAAAGCTAAAGACATTAAGGATAGCCAAGAACCCATCCCATAGAGGGGGACTAATAACATTATTTGTTCCCTTCACAGGTGTTTTCTTTTCCAAAGAAAAAATCTAACTTTTTATAACCAAAATAAAAAGTCACATAGTATATGCCTAAGCATTCATTTTGTTGTATGATTTGCGAATCACAGAACTCCACAGGATGTGACTATCGGTCCTATCCAAAAAGCATGAAGGTAAAGATAACCACTAATCTGAAGCATGGGCCTCATCATATCAAGCAAAACAGCCCATGTCCCCAGCTCAAAAAATAGTGTATAACAGTTACTATAATATCAGAAAGTATCCAAGTAAAGGAATATGTTGCTTACACTTCCTGGGTCTCCTCACAGAGGGAAACAACCCAAACAAGAAGGGAAGAAAACCATAATAAATAGTCTGATAAATAAACAAGATCATAAAACTGTGTCATATGAGATAAAAACATATAAACATATAGTCAGCTGAAACAAAAAAAACAGGCTGTTTTATAGGCCCGAAAAGACCATAGTAAAAACTGGCTATGTATATGGTGGTTGATCCGACACATGGTCTCTCCTAAGTCCTCATCCTCTATTCTCCAACTGCCCAAATCTTGTTGTAGACCCTCTTTAGAAAGCCTGTCTGTTGCATCATTGTGATCCCTGTAGATGTGGCAAAGAGAACAAATGTTAAAGGAGTACTTTAACTGTTTTGTCTCTTCTAATAAAGGTAAAAAAATATAATTTTGACATTTTCTCTCTCCATTGAACCATTTTATAACATTCATTGAGTCCCTGAAGATCTGAAACGTGAAAATGTTCCTGTGAATAAGCCAACATAGAAGCAGTTTAAGGGTGGACAACTTCGCAAAATTGTTTGTACCAGTTCCTAGGCCCACTGAGGCTTTTAGGCACCTATTTTGGTTTATGTGTATTACCAGCCTAGCTCCCACTCTATTTTTTTGGGAAGCCCCATCAAAATATGCCCACGGTATACCTCCCTTGATGTGTTCCACCCTAGATTGTCTAGGAGCGTTTTCTGTAATAGGCTCCAGTATATTGGTGTATATTGAAGTACATTGTATTGCAATAGCCTCATAAGGGGTGTGCTTATCCAAAAATATGCACCTGTTCCTAGCTATCCAAATGCCCCATGCAATGATGAGGGGTAGATTTCACAGGTTCCCTTGTGGGTAGAGTTGCCACCATTTTTGCCAAACGTCTGGGAAAAATTCCCCTTCCCATACTACATTCTTTTGGATTAGCTTCCCTACCTCCAACCACACCCTTTTGACAAATGGGAAATCTATAAATATATGCCTTATTATTTCAGAATCATTTTTGCATAGCAAGCATCTCCCAGGTCCTATCTTGTATCTGGCTTGTAGAATGTCCCATGTTGGAACCTTCTGCTTGAGTATGCACCAAAAGAATAGTCTAGCTTTTGCAGGAATTTTTAGCTTCCACAAGTGTTTGGCCCACCATTTTGGGTTCCCCCATCCTTTCTTTGACATAAGGAATTTCTATCCATATTTGGAGAATAGAATTTGGAGTCTGCATGAGCCCATACCAACTGATCCGGTCTCTCTCTCAGTCTCACATTTGACCTGGATAGCTCTTGAATAAAAACATTCCATTCTTCCCACCATTGAGGCATCAGATCCAATTCCATCCCTGATAGACACGTTTACCCCCAAATAGTGGAGTGACCTTGTTTCTTGATTTGGTTGAGGAAGTGAACACCTTTAGAGTCGAGTTGCATAATGAGGTCCGAGGATAGTTCAAAGTTTTCATTCCAACCTACGCAAGGGTCCTTCCCTATCCGAATGTTCTCCCCGTTCCCTACTTGCCTAGAAAGACCTTTCTCAATGATCTTGAAAGCATCTATGGTAGCCTTCCAAACAATAGATACATTCCCTTTTTTCTCAATTGGATTTCTTATCCAATCTTCTAATGGGAGAAGGTCTATATATTTCTTCTTCACCACCATCCTCCAAAGGTTCTCCATCTTAATTATCCTCCATCCTAATTTTGCTGCTAATGAAGGCTCGAAAGTTGTGAGATCTTTTATTCCCCAACCTCCCCATTCCTTTGGCCTTGCCACCTTCTCCCATGCTACCCAAGGTAGTATCGATTCCTCATTAGACCCTACCCAAAGAAATATGTTGCATATCCTTCTTATTTTCTCCAAAATTCCTTTCGGAACACATGTCAAAGCTGCCCAATAAACCGAGATTGCTAGAATGACAGATTTGATAAGGGTCAACCTTCATGCCCTTGAAAGCCACTTGAAACTCAAATGTGTAATCCTGGCTTCTATTTTAGCTATTAGCCAGTTCCAGTCTTGTTTCTGATAGACATTTTGTTTCAACCAAAACCCCAAATATTTAAATGGATCATCAAGTTTATGAACTTCAAAAGGCAAAACTGCTGAAATTTGGGTTATCTCTTTCTTATTAAAACCTTCCAGGATCAGTTGAGATTTCCTTTGGTTCACTTGCATTCCTATGGCCTTCATAAACAGGTCTAAAATCCTCTTGAGTTCATTTATTTCATTTATATTCCCATTACTAAAGAGCAATATGTCATCTACAAATAATAGATGAGATATAAACAAATTTATCACCACTTCCAAACATCTTATAGCTCCATCCCTTTTTGCCTTCTGCACTAATTCGCTTAGAACTTCAGCAACCAGAAGAAAGAGCAGAGGCAAAAGGGGCATCCCTGTCTCAATCCCCTTTGCCCTTTGAAAAAGGAAGAAGCAGCTCCATTTATCAATACCATGAAACTAACACTTGTAATACATCACATGATCTAGTTAATGAATTCAACTTCGAATCCTAGATGAGTTAGTAACATTTGGATATAGATCCAACTTATTCTATCATAGGCTTTGGATAGGTATATTTTAACCATTTCCCCTTTCCTCTTCTTCTATTTGACACTACGAATTGTTTCCTGAGCAACCCCAATAGCCTCATGGATCTGTCTACCATCCAAGAGCCCAAACTATTCTTTTGATATGCATCTTGATAAGATGGGTTTCAACCGAACCGATATCACTTCAGCAATTATTTTGTAAATGCAATTACCTAATGAGATTGGCCTGAAGTCTTCAAAAGAGCCCAGATCTTATTTTTTTCAGGATGAGGGCTATGAATGTTGAGTTAAAAGGGGGGTAGATAGCACCTTTCCTCCCGGATTCTTCGACCACCTCTGTCACTTCCTGTCCAACATGATTGAAAAAATGTTGGAATAGTTCAATTGTCAACCCATCTGGACCCAGGCTCTTGTCCTTTGCCATTGATTTGATGATGCTTTCTACTTCCTCCTGCGTGACTTCTCCCATCATGTCCACTGCTTCTTCCTCATCCACATAGTGGGGGAAGCATTGGGTTATCTTGATAACCTCTTCCAGTGTAACTTCCACTTGTCCTATGAAAAGCTTTTGGAAATGACTTCTCCCCATATGCGACAGAGTTTCAAAAGAGTTTGCCTCTTTGCCTTCTTAATCCTTCAACTTTCAGATAGTGTTTGAGTTCTTCATTCCTCGAGCATAATTATGGGAGAATTTAGTGTTTTCATCTCCTGCCTTCAGCCAAATGGCTCTACTTTTTAGTTTCCATTCCTCCTCTCTTTCTAGAAAGATTTTACTTCATTGTCCTTCCAGCAACAATATTCTATCCTTTTTCTAAAGGGCTTCATAGCCATCTGATTCAGGACTTTCCAAGTCTTGGAGTTCTAGACCAATTTTGTTTAGATCTTCATCCTATTTTTGTTTCCTAGCCTTCGACCACTCCACTGTTGATTTTTTTAGCTTCTTGAGATTTTCCATAAGAAAGAAGCCTTTTTCTTCTAAAGCACTGATTCTTGATGGCCTCCAAGTTTCTCTAAAAATCTTGTTAAAAGAGTCCTCCTGCAGCCATGAAGGATTGAATTTAAAAGGGGATGTCAGATTTTTGGGAGGCTTGGATAGCTCAAGGAGAATTGGAAGGTGATCCGAGTTCCCTCCCTCTCCTACCCATTGATGGAAGGTCAGGATCTTTGATGCAACCTCTTCACACAGAAGGAAATGATCCAATCTTTTGGTAATTCTAGATTCCCCTATTCTTTGATTCCTTGATGTGGGCCTTATTTTCAACAGGTTAATATCCATCAAATTGTGAGAACTAAGCAAATTGAAGAAATAGTCTGATAACATGTCTTCTCTAGCTGATGGGTCCCAAACTTCAGTGGTTCCAATAGAGAAATTTAGGTCTCCACCTACCAGTAGGTTTGTATTCCTCATCATCGATTTGGAAAGTAAATAATTCCATAATGAAGCTCTCCCATGACACAAACAATAAATATTAACTATCAGCAAGGGGAAACCTAGCCGTGAGGATAGGACTTCCATCCTCATTGCATGATCCATCCCCCAAATATTCCTCAGTTTTAATTTCCCTTCCCTGTAGCCCATGGCTATACGTCTAGAGTGTCCTATGGAATCCATTGCCTAAAAATTCCACCCTGGGAGAAGGGTTGATAACAATTTTGCAACTTCTTCACCCCTACCTAAATTTTCCTGCAAGAGAAGGACATCTGGATTGTACTGATAAGTAATCTCCTTGAGAGCCTTTTTTTTAGGTTTACTAGCTAAACCCCTACAGTTCCAGGAGAGAAAAATCATTTATCAACCTCCACATAGGGCTTCGCTGCTCTAAGAACCCTAGAAATTGACATTTGTTTCCCATCAACTATATCTATCTTAGCTCACACCTGAGCTTTTGACAGATCAGTTTTCCTACCTCTCGTTTTCCACTTATTACTCAGGGATAGGTCCATACCTAAACCCCCCACAGCCTCCTAAGGTGGTGGCTTTTTGTCACGAGATCAAAGGTTATAAGAATTTGTACCACGGTGAGGACCTCCCCTCACACCCTCCTCTTCACCGAAAGCCCCCTCATAGTTCAGATCTAACTTGGGAATAGATGTTATGATGCTATCCACATGTGTATAATCAAAACTAGATATAGGAAAAATACTAATTTGAGCACAAGAGTTAAAACTAACATCTTTTATAGTTAAATATGGAGAATGAGAGGGAGTGTTTAAGTCCAATCTCATGCCCTTTGAGTCTTCTGTGCTGGGTGCTGCAGGTGCTTCTGTGGTAGCCTGGTCTCGCTTCTCTTGTTCTTGAGGCTGTGCAGGGAGGGTATCCAGTAAAGGGATCTCCTGTTGGATTATATCCTTGAATTTATCCTCTTGAGGCATATCAATTTCCGTATGATCCATCCCCCGATCCTTCTTTGTTTGTTGAGTCCTTAACTTCTCCATCCCCTTTGTTTCATCCTCGACCTTCCTCTGCTTCCACCTACATCGATACCCCAGAGGACAGTTTTTTTCCAGGTGTCCGTAAACATGACACTTGTGGCATCGAAAGGGTAGATGTTCATAATCTAGAGGTTGAACATATATGAAATATTTATACTGAATCTTGATATCTTCCACTAATCCTTCCCTTGGGTTTAGTCTTACCCGTATCCAAGCCATTGCCTTGTCCTTCGACTAAGTGAATGACATGTATATTTCCAAGTATGTGCTGATATGGTTTCCAATATATTTGAAGACCGATTCCACCCACAAGAAGGGTGGTAACCCAGACACAAGTACCCAAACAAGAATGTCCTCCACCTTCTCTCTCTGCAAATCGAACAGAGGAGTCCATCATTTGAACATTATTGGGTGGTTGCCAAAAGCTGAGTTCCTTCCCAGAACCTAGTCCACCGCCTCTTTCTTCTCGAACTTCACCATAAACCATCCTTTAGCCAAGGATGTTACCTGAAATCCCTTATCAGGAGATGATTTCCATTGCTGCATGCCCCAATTCTGTATAAACCGGGCTAAATGTTTCTTCCCCCTTGCCCTTCCCACCAAGGTAAGCTCTACCACTTCGATGGCTTCATCAATCTGGACATCCATACCTAATACCAGTTTTGATGCACTCTCTTTCTTCTTTATTATTTTATGATTTTTCCTCTTTTCCCCTGTCTACCTCTTGGATGGCCCTTCCTCCCTGTTCCGAGCAGCTCTTGCACCATTTGCTAAGCCCTCCTACAACAAACCTGAATTCTTCCCTCAAACAATGATAGGGTTCCCTCCTTCTTCCCTTACAGTTGATGTCTCACTTCCAAACCCTTCCACTAGGCCTTCTGAAACCCCCAATTCTTCTGCCTTCCCCTTAAGACCCGCTCCTCTTTCATGGTCTGAGATCTCCTTCCTGAGAGCCGAACCCTTTCCAAACCCTAAGCCCTCTTTCCCAGATGTTTTCTTGGGGTTTTTTGGGTCCTGAAAAAAAAGTTTCTTTCCTACAGCTGGCAGCTAATCCACCTCTGCATACCCTAAATCTGCCTTTAACCCACAACTATAAACAATATCCTCAAGTCCCTCAGAGAATAAATGATTTAGCGGGAGTGGTATCTCTATACTTACTTGAGTATTTTTTGGGTCTTCTGCTTTCTTAATCGCTGCCAACTGGATTCTTGTCTCTTGTAATGGAGAAACTGCTGAAACTCCCTGGCAGCTCAGCAAGGCCAGCCCTAAGCTCTTCTCTAGCAATCCAAGTGATTTCCTTTGGTTCCAGGTCACCTCCAAGCCTAATTTTTCTTTCCCAGCCCATCCAGATGGCCTAATATATTTTTCAATGTTCTAATCAGTTACCTCTAACCCCCAAACCGATAAAATGTCTCCAAGTTTGGGATCAAGATCTATGGCATCGTTGGGTTTGACCATTTTTAACAAATTTACTGTAGGTAACAGCTAGAAAACCCAAGGGAGAAAACAGTCCATTCCAAAAACCTTCGTTGTTAAGCTTGTAGCTATGAATAGCTTGGGGAAAGTGACAGCGAAAAAATAACAAAGTTCTAAACCCCGTGATGCTTTCGGCTGCCATTTTCTATGGGAAAACATCAGCGGCCCACATTCCCAAATCTCTGTCTATGGGCCTTCCAGATGTCTCTGCCCATTCTCCACTCCTACCACCTACATCCCTGTTCCTTCCACTGTCAACCTCCCATACGCCTGTCTGTCTTGATCGTAGAACCCTTGCCCTCCACCTACTGAGACCTAGCCCTCAGCCTTGAAACCCTAGCTCTGAATCCTCATGTGCAATTGTTTTTTACCCACAAAGGCATCACAATTCAAGAGACAAAGTATTGACATCATTCCCTTCACAGGTGTTGTTTAATAATATATATTCTTTATATATTTAGTTTCCATTTAAGTATTGGAGTCATTTGCACTTATTTTACTATTCCATTTTGTTTTTTAACTATGTTTGTGGCATAGATTAGGGATTTGGAAGGTTTTGTTTCTATCATTCGCTGCATATCTACACTGTTTAACAAACATTTATATTGTTAGGGTTTTTTCATCCATAGCCTAAAGTGGTTTCTTTTCATACACCTTTGAGAAGAAAACACAATAACATAAGGCAATGAGGTTTTCTCTTGAGACAAAGATTCAGTTGCAGCTTGATCAAGAGATTTTGACTCTAAATGAGGAACCTAAGGAAGTTGTGAAGTAGCCACAAGTAGAGGAGTAGAGGGTGGAAACATCCATAGAAGAAAGGAAACAAACCATGGAAACTGGAAGATTGTTTCAGGATGCTAGAGAGAATGTGAGAGCACCCACATCATAGAGCAAGTAGAGGAGATCACTGGATCAATACATTGGACACATGGCTATGATGAGCGAGATGGTAGAGACAAAAACATCCTCATTCGATGAAGTTGTGGAGAAATGAATATGGGTTGATGCTATGGTAGAGGAACATGATTCCATTGTCAGAAATAGTGTTAGGGAAGTGGTCCCAGGACCAACAGACAAATCAGTGATTGGTTTGAAATGGATTTACAAGGTAAAGCGTGGACTAGATGGTAGCATAGAGAAACACAAGGCCAGATTTATGGCCAAACGGTTCTCTCAAATGAAGGGAATTGACTATGAGGAGACCTTTGCTCCAGTAGCAAGGTACTCATCCATGACATCAATTCTATCACTCTCAGTGTAGATGGGGTGGTAGATCCACTAGATGGATGTGAAGACAATATTCCTCAATTAATTTATTGAGGAGGAGGTGTATGTTGAGCAGTGAGAGGGGTTTGAGACCTTTCATAGAGAGTCACATGTGTGTAGACTCAATTGAGTATTGTATATGGACTCAAGCAAGCACCCTATGCTTAGTATACCAGGATTGATAGCTATCTCACCCATTTTGGCTTCACCAAAAGTGAAACATATGCAAACATTTATTACATTGTGGTACAAGGTAAATTATTGTTTTATATGGCGATGACTTGACCCTTACTAGTGATGAGAAAGTGATCAGATCTTACAAGAAGGACCTTGCAAAAGAGTTCAAGATGAAGGACATGGTCCTCATGCACTATTTCCTTAGCTTGGAAGGATTTCAAGGTGATGGGGAATTATTTATCTCTCAAGACAAGTATGCCAACGAGATACTTCAAAGGTTCCACATGGATAGGTGCAAACCCATGGAGACTCCTCTAGCAAGAAACTAGAGGAAGGAGGATGCTAGTTCAGGTGAAGTACTGGAGGCTAGCATTTCCAGGAAGCTTGTGGGTTCACTCATGTATTTTGGTGAACACACGACCAAACATGTGTTATGTAGCTCGCTATCTTAGTCAAGAAATGGTTAAGGCAACCAAACTATATTGGAAGGAATTAAAGCATGTGTTGAGATACCTCAAAGGTACTACTGATTTTGGTATTTGGTACATACAGATAGATGGAATGAAGCTGTGAGGATTCACATATGTATATTAGATGGCGATTCAATAAGACAAGAATATCACTTTAGGAGGAAATTTTAGTTTTGGGTCAGCAATAGTTTCTTGGTACAATAGGAAGCAGAGATCTATGGCACTCAGCTCAGCACAAGAGGAGTACATGGAAGCAAGCCATGGAACATGTGAGGCTATCTAGATGAGAAATATTCTTGCTGGGTTATTTGGTCAGAATATGGATCCTATAGTGATTTACTTTGACAATTAGAGTTGTATCAAATCTATGATAATCCATTATTTCATGATTGATCTAAGCATATCGACATCTGGTATCACCATTTATGATATTGTGTGTAGAGGAATATTATGTTGTTGCAATACACACTAGTAGAAAATGGCTAATTAGATATTAAAAAAAGGACTAAAATTTGCATATAAATGACCATTTTTCAATCAGTGACCAATAGTGGCTAATTTTCAGTATCTTATAATGCGACCAACTTTTAGTCATATTTAGCTTAATCACTAATTGGCTGTCTCAATTTTATAGTCTTGTAGTATATTTAGTCATACATTTGGTCATTAATTGCCACAATTAATGACCAAATACACAACAAAATATACTACTACATGATCACTTGAGAAAACCAATTAATGACCAAATAAATATGACCAAAATGTTGGCTGTGTTATAAGATAATATAAATTGGCTACTAATAGTCATATATATGCAAATTTTAGTCATCATTTGAAACCAACTAATGACTAAAGAAATATGACTAAATTTCAGTCATGTTATAAGATACTGTAAATTAGCTACTAATAGTCGTATATATGCAAAATTTAGTCGTCACTTGTAATCACAAATTTATCATTTACAATAGTCATTTATATTTTTTTGGTAGTTTCATAGTCATTATATAAATCACTGATTTAATAGTTTATATTTATTTCATTTACTTTCATTAATAATAATTATAAATGACTAATTTAGTCATCACATATTTATTTTATTTGTGTTCATAAATTAATCAATATATACTAATTGAATAGTTTTAGATTGATTTTATGTTCATTATTAATTAACATAAATTAATTAGTATGTTTTTGCGACTAAAATAAAAAATGTCATACAATGTGTGTGTTCATCTAATTTGAAAACACAAAGTTATATATGTTAATTAAAATATTAAATAATATAAAGTACAACTATAAACAATTTCAACCACATAAATTATATCATATCAAATTTCAAGTATTACAATATGAGTTTCCAACTTAATATTGGTTGGACTACAATTTACACATCAAATATTGTTTCATCACTTCAAAGCATTGTCATTTTGTTTCCATGTCATTGCAAGTAAATTTAAAAACTCTAAAGACTTGATCATCAGTATGTATGTGTGTGTCTCATGTGAGATATTGGTTTTAAGGGTATCACTAGATCAGTTCTCTTCTCTCTCTCTTTATTCATGTGTCACTCCAGTGCTATTGTTTTTCTCTTTCTTCAATTCCAGCTTCTTACCATCAATATTGAGTTCCTCTTCTAAAAATGAAAGAAGATACAATCCAAAGTATAAAACATGAAAGATGATGAACACTAGAATATAAACTAAAGTAGGCTATAAAGGATTTATATGATGTATACCACAACATTAGCAATGCTAATGCGATTTTCCCCCAGAAAAGCAAGAAACTTGAACAAGTTTTCTTCAGTTGGGAGATAGTGGTCAATATGTGACCAGAAGCCCTATATAAACAAATAAAATAAAATGTCATGATAGAAAAAAACGCCTTACGAAATTAGTATTCAACCTTAAGGAGAATCTTATGCACAATCATGTTAACTAAGTTACATGCTAAAAATATTAGGTTATAGATAACTTGCAAAAACAAATGGAAAGAAAAAGACAATATATAATAAATAATGATGATAGTTGGCTAGCAAATTGCATCATGGAAGAAAAAAATCCTCCCATGGTTACCCATCCACGTGGGTGGGTAACATGCCCCAATATGTCATGATCCTTAGGGTCCAAAGGAAGTAAACCTCCTAATAACATAACGATTGATTGGGTGCATCTTGGTCTTGCCTCTCTTTTGTGAGGCCAAAAAATAAGAATAAGTCAATCCTTAACAAGTTGTATCCTATAGTATCAGTTTTCCATTCTATTTCCACATACCCACCAAAAATGTCAGACTTATCAAACAAATGAAAATTTGGAATTGTTTCTAAACCTATGTTATTTACACCCCCTTCCAATGTATCAGACCATATGTACCCACTTGATTTTCTTCTTTCATATTCATTTACATCTTGAAAAATATTCGTTTCAAAAACCAAGACTATTAGAAACTTACATATTACAGAGAAATGGAAGATGTAAAATATATTGCATAAATATAAACACAGAAAACACATAAAACAAGAGAGACACAGATATACCTGGTTCACCCAATTTGGGCTACGTCCATGGAAAAATAGCTAGTCCTTCCTTTTATATTATCCAGCAAAATAAAGAGATACAACCTACAACATCTCCGTTGTAATTCCCTCTTCACTCTCACACAATCTCCTCTCTCTTTCTTGCTCAGAATACAGATCTACATAGATGCAATACAATTCCCTCATCTATAGTGAGAGGCTTCCTTCTAGGGAAAAAAACTCTAAATTAAACATAACTTCTGCAGTTGGATCTCTGCCTAACGAATAGCCCAGATTGACTGCAAAATTACAACATTTTACAAGGCAATTTTACATTTATTTTTAGCTTTGGGGGCGCTGCCCCTGATCCCCGCCAGGGGGGACTCCTAAAGATCATTTCCACCCCCCTCTAACCCCCTTGTAGCACAAATATTATGGGAAGCGTTGCTGCCACATTACAAATCGAGGTCCACATTACGAATTAGGGTCCAATGTGGTGATAACTGTGAATAAAGAAGATAATCAGGCTCCACACCCAACAATCTCCCACTTGGAGACTGATTATAGAAACTCCATTGCTACTTCATTTGTTGGACAATGACTCCACTTTGTACCTGGTTGTTTCTCATATTCTTCATCATACTTGAAGACTAATTGAAACTAAGCAGAATCTCAGTTTCTCCCTGGTTACAACTTTTGTTAACATATCTACAGGATTCTAGCTAGTGTGTATCTTTTCCAACTTCAACTGTCCATCTTCCAATGCTGACCCCATGAAATGGTACTTCAGCTGTATATTTTTAGTCTTGGAATGAAATGTGGAGTTCTTTGCAAGATGTATGGCACTCTAGTTGTCACTGTATAACCTGCCCAACTCCTTCTTCTTACCCAATACATATAGAAACCTTTGTAACCAAATCATTTCTTTACTAACCTCTATAGTAGAAACATACTCTGCTTCCGTTGTTGAGAGTGCAACAACACTTTGCTTCTTTGAAACCCAACTAACAACTATTCCACCTACAATAAACACATACCCTATTGTGCTCCTCATGTTATCTCTATCACCTATTGCGTTGTGTTATATTCTTTCCATGACTAGCCCATGTAGTTAACCGGGGGATCAGAGGGGGTGCGGAGCCCCCCCTTTGTTGCACCGATTACATAGTGGGGGGGCCATAGGGGGTTTGAGGGGTGCAGATAACCCCACTCTATGGGGTCGGGGGCAGCGCCTCGGAAAATTTTGTTTTTTTGACCCTATATTAGGTTGGGAAAACCTACCTATGGTTTTGTGCGTGATTTTTGCACATGGTTTTGGATGCGATGGTTTTCGGTCCATGGTATTGGATGCCTCAGAAAGTATAAATATTTATTGTAAAATTGAAAGGAACATAACGAAAAATCAAGCTGGTAGTCGTGGTTTTTGGATCTAGGGGAAAATCTCTATGTATATGTGTTTTGTGTTATGCTCTCACATTATTTTTTTCTGTGTTTTAGAATTCCTATGCAGGGAATTTTTGTACGAGGTTAAAACCTACACTTGGTATCAGAGTTGTTTTAGATTCAAGGATACAACTTGTTGCTAAGGGGTTTCGCTCAGGCCTGTGGTAGACCCTGTTCAGTGGGAGATCTGCGAGATAAATTCTGGTGGTGAAAGAAGATGGTGAGCAGTGGAAAGATAGAGATCGAGAAATTTAATAGTCAGAGTTTTGAGTTGTGGAAACTCAAGATGGAGGATCTGTTGGTGGAAAAATATAAGTAGATCATGGTAGATATGGGTATTAAACCAATGGGAGTGCCGACGAAGAATGGAAGACGTTGGATCAGAAGGAAAAGAGCAGAATACAGTTGTGTGCCTCAGATCCAGTATTGTTGAATGTATCAGGGAAAGCTACGACAAAGGATTTGTGGGACAAGTTAGGGACTTTGTACCAATCTAAGTCTCTGGTGAATAAACTATTCCTACGGAAAAAGTTGTATAACTTGAGGATGAGAGATGGAGACTTGGTGACAGAGCATATGAACGCATTTAATACTATGGTAAGTCAATTATTATCTGTTGATATTAAAATTTCAGAGGAAGATAAGTGCATCAGTTTGTTGTGTTTTCTACCAGATTCGTGGGATAATCTGGTTATTGCAATAGGTAGTAATGCAGTTGCCTTGTAGTTTGATGAAATAGTCTCATCCTTGCTGACGGAGGAGATGAGACGAAAAAATATGGAGAGCTAGAATGGCGATGCCTTGTGTGTACAAGGATGGTCCCAAAACAGAAACAAAAATAATTCATCGAGTGGGAGATCTAAATCTCCAGGAAAACCTGTAAAGGTGGTTTGCTAGAAATGCGGAAAGGAAGGGCACTACAAAAGGGATTGTAAATCTAAAGCTCTTGACAAAGGAAAGGGATTTGATGATGTTCCTTTTGTAGAGGCGAAAACCACCTCAGATGAAGGTGGGGATGTGTACTTAGCTTCTTCAAGTACACATGTAGATCATGAGGCATGGTTGATTGACTCAAGTGCATCCTTTCACATCACTCCCCATAGAGAGTGGTTCTGCAAGTATGAGAAATATGATGGTCGTGATGTCTTCTTGGGGGATGATAGGAAGACTAGAATCATTGGTCGCGGAAAATTAAAGTTGAAATTGCAAGGTGGAATGGTTAGAAAAATTTCGTGTGTTCTGCATATTCCTGCATTGGCCAGAAATCAGATTTCTGTAAGCAAGCTGGATGATGTAGGTGTAAAAAAAATGCTTGAGAAAGATACCTACAATATGGTTTGGGGAGCATTGGTATTGATGCATGGAGTTCAGACTGGAACTTTGTACAAACTGCAAGGTAGCACTGTTGTTGATGGGTGCAATTTTGTGGTTCCTGAAAGAGGAGTAGAATATCTATTGGTCTCTGGAGAGAAGACCATGCTTTGGCATCAAAGGCATGGACATATTGGAGAGAAGGGCCTTCGAATACTTCATGATAAAGGTATGGTAGAAGGTATGAGTAATAGCTCTCTAGATTTTGATTTCATTGAAAATTGTGTATATGGGAAGCATAATTGGGTGAGTTTCCCCTCTGCTGGTAAGAGGGCGAAACTGATATTAGAGCTTGTGCAGAGTGATGTGTTTGGACCTGTGAAGGTTCCATCATTAGGCAAGTCTCTGTAGTATGTATTATTCATATATGACTTCTGAATACATGGATATACTTCCTTAAGAAGAAATCTAAAGTCTTTTACAGGTTTAAAGAATTTAAGGCTCTTGTGGAAAACCAGATAAAGAAGAAGATAAAGGTGTTGATGACAGATAATGGTGGAGAATTTTGTAGTAAGGAATTTGAAGAATTCTGTAAGAAGTGTGGTATAGAACGACAAAAGACTACTCCATACACACCTGAGCAAAATGGAGTTGTAGAAATAATGAACAAGACGTTGATGGAAAGGGAAAGAAGCATGCTCAGTGGTGCCAGGTTAGGACAAGAATTCTGGGTAGAGGTAGTGGAGACAACATGCTACCTAGTCAACAAATCACCTTCATTAGCGTTGGAGGATAAGACTCCATAAGAGTTATGGACTAGTAAGAAACCCTATCTTTCACATTTGACTGTATTTGGATGTGATGCATATGTACATGTTCCAAAGGAGAAATGAACCAAGCTGGATAGTAAATCTGAAAAGTGCATCTTTATTAGGTATAAGGATGGTTTAAAGGGTTATAAGCTTTGGAACCTAGTAACAAGGAAGGTTGTGTATAGACGAGATGTGGTGTTCAAAGAGGTAAAAGATGTTATTAAACATGAAGTCCAACCAAAGGAACTTAAGAAGATAGAGTTTGAGCTTAAGGAGGAAGAATTAGACTCTACAACAGAGGAGGAATCAGAAGATGAAGAGCCACAAATTTCAGGTGTGAGGATATCAGTTCGAGAAAGAAGGCAGCCATAAAGGTATAGTCCATTTGCTTTCTGTTCAAATTTTTCCTTATCTATTACTAACGATGATCCCAAAATTGTGAAGGAAGCAGTAGATTCAGAGGATGGCAAACTCTGAAGATGCCATGGTTGATGAAATGGCATCTTTATACAAAAGTGAGGCTTGGGATCTGGAGGAGTTGTCCGCTGGAAGGAAACCCATTGACAGAAAATGGGTGTTCAAGAAGAAGACAAATGTATAAGGAAAGGTGGATAAATACAAAGCTCGGTTGTAGTAAACGGTTATTCCTAGGTACCAGGATTTGATTTTGGTGATATTTTTTCTCCTATTGCCAAGGTAGCTTCTATTAGATTACTTTTATCTGTTGTTGCTGCTCTTGATTTTGAGGTAGAACAGATGGATGTGAAGACAACATTTATTCACGGGGATCTGGACGAGGAAATCCACATGAAGAAACCTGGAGGCTTTATGGTAAAGGGTAAGAAAGAAATGGTATGAAAGTTAAAGAATTTCCTGTATGGGTTAAAACAATCACCAAGGATGTGGTATCATAAATTTGATACATTTATATGGGGACTTGGCTTCACCAGAAGCAAATTCGATCACTGTGTGCATTTTAAATTAATTGGTGACCGTGTTATTTATCTGGTCTTCTATGTGGATGATATGTTGCTGGTTGGAAATGACAATGAAATTATCCAAGATTTGAAGACCCAATTGTCCTCCAAATTTGACATGAAATATATTGGTGCTGAAAACTATATTTTGGGCATGGAAATTAAAAGAGACCAGGAAAAGAGGAAGCTCTGGTTAAACCAAAGGAAGTATGTCGAGACAATATTGCAGAGGTTTAATTGTAGGATAGTAAACCAGTGAAGGTTCCTATTCCTATACGTGTGAGGTTATCTACTGAATAGTGTCCCAAGACACAAGAAGAGGAAGAGGACATGTCTCGTGTTCCATATGCAAGTGCAATCAATAGCTTGATGTATGCAATGGTTTGTACTAGACCAAACATTACACATGCAGTGGGAGTATTGAGCAGGTTTATGTCAAAACCAGGGAAGGAACACTAGACAATAGTGAAGTGGGTTTTCAAGTATTTGCATAGCACTAGTGATTATGGTTTGCGCTATTAAGGAAGACAAGGATTGGACATAGTGTTGGATATTCATGGCTTTGTTGATGCAGACTGGGTTGGAGATCTGGATCAGAGAAGATCTACAAGTGGGTATGTGTTTAACCTATTTGGAGGTGCAGTCAGTTGGATGAGTAAGAAACCATCTGTAGTGGCACTATCAACTACAGATGCAGAATACATGGCAGCCACTCATGCAAGCAAGGAAGCAGTTTGGTTGCAAATATTGTGTTCAAGTATGGGGTTAGTACAGGGAGCTATAAGGATAGACTGTGATAACCAAAGTGCAATTTTATTGGCAAATAACCTTTCATATCATTCAAAGACAAAGCACATTTATGTTCAGTATCACTTTGTGAGGGATATGATAGAAGACAAAAAGGTGTTGCTAGTAAAGGTGGACACTTTAAAGAATACTATAGATGCATTGATAAAATTTGTGAGCTATGAGAAATTCTCTTGGTGTAGAGAAACAATGGGAATTATAGGGCTGGATAAATGACTAAGCTCTCTTGTGGCCCCTTATGAAAATAAAACAACAAGTGGGAGAATGTTTGGTTGTGTTATATTCTTTCCACAACTAGCCCACGTATTTAACTGGGGGTTAGTGGGGCGGCAGAGCCCCCACTTAGTTGCACTCATTGCATAGCGAGGGGGCCGCAAGGGGTTTTACGGGTGCAGGTAACCCTTCTCTATGGGGTCCAGGGCAGCACCTCGGAAAAGTTTGTTTTTTGGACCCTATATTAGGTTGGGCAGACCTACATATGGTTTTGTGCATGATTTTTGCACATGGTTTTGGACGCGATGGTTTTCACTCCATGGTATTGGATGCTTCGGCATGTATAAATATGTATTGTAACATTGAAAGGAACATAATGAAAAATCAAGATGGTAGTATCGGTTTTGGGATCCAATGGAAAATATCTATGTATATGTGTTTTATGTGTTATGCTATCATATTGTTTATTTTCTATGCTTTTGAATTCCTATGTAAGTAATTTCTGTACGGGGTTAAAACCTACATCACCCACCATGTCTGCATTAAAATATCCCTGTAGAGAAATGTTTGAACCACCAAATCATAATTCTTGATTTGTGGTACCTCTCAAATACCTGAGAATCCACTTCATCGCCATCCAATGTTCTTTTCCTAGATTGTTCATGTACCTGCTTACAACTGCCACTGCATATGCAATATCAGGCCTTGTCCATACCATTGCATACATTAAGCTTCCAACTAATGATGCATATGGAACTTTAGACATATAAGCCATTTCTTCCTGAGTCTTGGGACACACCTCCTTACTTAGTTTGAAATGGCTAGCCAAAGGTATACTAAATGGTTTTTCATTTTTCATATTAAATCATTTCAACACCTTTTCTATGTACTCACACTGAGACAATGTTAATTTTCAATTCTTCCTGTCTCCGATTATTCTCATACCAAGGATTTGTTTCGCAACCCCCAAATCCTTCATTGCAAATGAGTTCGCCAATTTTCTTTTAAGCACATTTATTTCCTGCATGTTAGAACCTGCAACAAGCATGTCATCTACATACAATAACAATATAATATCTTCCATCATTTTTCCTTTTTAAATAAATAGAATGATCATAGTGACATCTATTATAACCTTGTCCAGACATAAACCTGTCAAATTTTAGATACCACTGCCTTGGAGCCTATTTTAAGCCATACAAGATCTTCTTCAACTTGCACACTAGTTTCTACTTCCCTTTTACCTCATATCCTTGTGGCTATTGCATATATATATATAGAGAGAGAGAGATATCTTCCTCCAAATCCCCATGGAGAAAGGTTGTCTTTACATCTAACTGCTCAAGATGCAAATCTTCAGTTGCTACTAGAGTTAAAATAGTTCTGATTGAAATCATTTTAACAATAGGAGAAAATATCTCATCAAAATCTATACCCTTTTTCTGTGTAAACCCCTTCACCACAAGTCTAGCTTTATACCTTTTTCTACCTCCATCTTCTTCCTTCAACCTGTAAACCCATTTATTATACAATGTTATTTAACCTGTAGGAAACCTGACTAAGTCCCATGTTTGGTTATGTGCTAAGGAAGTCCATCTCTTCTTTCATGGCTTGCTCCCACTTCTTCTTGGTTTCTACTTGCATTGCTTCTTCATAACATTCTGGCTCACTAGAATCGGTCAACAATACATAATATAATGAAGGAGAGTATCATTCAGAGGGTCTACTTATCCTGGTAGATATTCTAACACCACTTTCAGGTGTTTGAGGTGCTTGTTGTTGTTGCGGTTGCTATTGTTGATCATTATGATTTTCAGAAACCATCACCTTTTCTGTGATCTCATCAAGCACTGTGTATTCTCTGTTTTCTTTTCCTACTTCTTTTATTGCAGTTGATCCTTATACAAAACCTTTTCATTGAATATGACATATATTCTTCTAATGATTTTGTGCTTTTCATAATCATAAAAGTGATAACCAAAATCATTAACACCATAACCAATAAAGGTACATTTATTTGATTTTGCCTCAAGCTTTGTTCTATTTTCTTTATTAATATGGACAAAGGCTTCACAACCAAAAGTCTTTTAAAATGAGTGGTTTACCTTTTTACCTGTCCATGCCTCCTCTGGAATACCACCATCCAAGGAACTTGAAGGCCCTCTATTTATTAGATAAACAACAGTATCTATAGCATCTACCCAAAATTGTAAAGGAAATCCTGCATGCAATCTCATGCACCTTGCACACTCCATGATTGTCGTGTTCATCCTTTCTGACAAACCATTTTTTTGTGGTGTTTTTGAAACTGTCTTCTCTCTATGACTTCCATTCTCTGAACAATACCTATCAAACTCTTTGTTGTAATATTCACCTCCATTGTCTGATTTGAGACACTTCAACCTTTTTCCTGTCTCACTTTCAACCAAAGCTTTCCATTTCATGAAAGTATCAAATACATTAGATTTATTTCGAATACAATAAATCTAGGTTTTTTTTGTTGCATCGTCAATAAAAGTAACATAATAATGAGAGAAACTGAGATATGATACGTGAGCTGGTCCCCATACATCTATATGCACAAGCTCTAATTTTTCGCTCTTCTTTTCTTTCCCAACTCTAAGGAATATGACTCTTATTTTTTCCATAAACACAATTCTCACAGAAGATTAAATGAACATGCTTCAAACCTAGCAACAAAATTCTTGATTGAATAATCTACATCCCCTTCTCACTCATGTTCCCAAGCCTATGATGCCACAATGTCATATCTTCTCCTGTAGAGGTTAAAGCATTAACATAATTAGAAATACCATTGCATAAATACAATGTACCAACCTTTTCTCCTTTTTCTATTACCAGGGATCCTTTAGTGACCTTCCAGATTTTATCTGTAATTGTAGTTACACAACCTTCTCCTCCCAACTACCCTATTGAAATTAGATTTTTCTTCAGATCTAGAACATGCCTTACCTCCTTCAATAGCCATTGATTTCCATTCCATTGTTTTATGAAAATTGTACCCATTCCAATGATTTTACAGGGTTTATCATCACCCAATTGAACTTGTCCAAAATCTCCTTGAACATAATCATGGAAATGTTTCCTATCAGGTGTGGCATGGAATGAGGCCCCTGAATCTACGACCCAAGCATCAATAATATTTTCTAATGAAAGAATGAAAGAATCTTGCAACACATCACCTATCACATTCGCTTTGTGATTGTTTTCTTACTGTGCGTCTACTTCTTTTCCCTTCCAAGACTTGTAGTCTTTCTTTAGGTTTCCTTTCTTGCCCACATTTCCAGCACACTATCCCCAATCTGGACTTGGATCTATCTTAGCATTACTTACTGCGATATCCTAGGGTCTTTCCCCTTTCCATTTTCCTTCCCCTAGTCTCTACAGTCAAAGCATTACCTAATGTCTCACCGAAGCTTTTCTGTTTCATCTCCTTGCTAAGGATTGCATCGACAACATCATCAAACCTTAAAGTACTAGACCCAGAGACAGAGTTACTAATGGCCATAACTAAACCATTCCAACTTTCTAGAAACGAGCATAGAAATAACAGATCCTTAACCTCATAATCAAAAGTTACTACTACAGAACTTAACTGACTCGTAACTATATTAAATTCATTTAAATGATCACCAACAGGTCCACCTTCTGACATCTTCATATTAAATAAACGCTTCATAAGAAATACCTTATTTGAGGCTGACAATTTTTCATATAGTTTCGCCAATGCTGACATTAAACCCTGTGTTGTTGGTTCCTTTGAAATATTAAAGGCTACCAACACCACTAGGCACAACCGTATTGTTCCAAGTGCCTCTCTGTCAAGAATATCCCATTTTGTGTATGTCATACTTGTCAGCTTCTTTGTCTTTCCGCTCAATGGTTGGTACAGATCTTTTTGGTACAAATAATCTTCCATCTACATCTTCCATAGCTGGTAGTTTTGTCCGGTAAATTTTTCAACCCTAAACCTACCATCTTCCGCCATTGATCCCACTCAAACTAGGAATCCTTGTCTCCTGCGTTTTTATCAGCCAAATACACCTTCGGCTTCGATACCAGTTGTTAGAAAATTATATATTAGAAAGCAATGGAACACATAAAATATATTGCAGAAATATAAACACATAAAACAAGAGATACATAGATATACGTGGTTCACCCAATTTGGGCTACGTCCATGGAGAAACAGCCAGTCCTTCCTTTTATATTATCTAGCAAAATGAAGTGATAAAACCTACATCATATCCGATGTAATTCCCTCTTTTCTCTCACACAATCTCCTCTCTCTTTCTTGCTTAGAATATAGATCTACATAGACGCAATAAAATTCCCTAATATATAGCAAGGGGTTGCCTTCTAGGGAAAAAACCTCCTAAATTAAACATAACTTCTATCGTTAAATCTCTGCCTAATAAATGGGCTAGATTGAATACAAAATTACAACATTTTATAAGGAAATTTTACATCTATTTTTAGCTTCAGGGGCACTGCCCCTGATCCTCCACCAGGGAGATGCTCCTAAAGATCCTGCCACCCCCCCACCCCCCCCCCACCCGAACCCCCTTGCAGCTCAAATATTACGGGCAATGTTGCCGCCACATTATGAACTGGGGTCCAATGTGGTGATACCTCTAAATAAAGAAGATAATCAAGCTCCACACCCAACAATCTCCCACTTGGAGACTGATTATAGCAACTCCACCGATACTTCATTTTCTGGACAATGACTCCACTTTGGACCTGGTTGTTTCTCATATTCTTCATCATACTTGAAGACTAATTGAAATTGAGCAGAATATCATTTTCTCCCTAGTTACAACTTTTGTTAACATATCTGTAGGATTCTGGCTAGTGTGTATCCTTTCCAACTTCAATTGTCCATCTTCCAATGTTGAACGTAGGAAATGGTACTTGAGTTGCATATGTTTAGTCTTGGAATGAAATGTAGAATTATTTGCAAGATGTATGGAACTCTGACTGTCACTGTATAACTTGCCCAACTCCTGCTTCTTACCCAATTCATCCAGAAACCTTTGTAACAAAAACATTTCTTTACTAGACTCCATAGCAGCAACATACTCTACTTCCATTGTTGGGAGTGTGACAACACTTTGTAGTTTTGAAACCCAACTAATAGTTGTTCCACCTATGGTAAACACATACCCTGTTTCCCTCTTCATGTTATCTATATAACCTGCCATGTCTGCATCAACATATACATGCAGAGCAATGTTTAAACCACCAAAGCATAATGCTTGATTTGTGGTACCTCTCAATTACCTGAGAATCCACTTCACCTCCATCCAATGTTATTTTCTTGGATTTTTAATGTACCTACATACAACTCCCACATCATGTCCAATATCAGGCCTTGTGCATACCATTGCATACATTAAGCTTCCAACTACTGATGCATATGCAACTTTAGACATATAAGTGATTTCTTGCTGAGTCTTGGGACACACCTCCTTACTTAGTTTGAAATGGCTAGCCAAAGGTATACTAACTGGTTTTGCATTTTGCATATTAAATCTTTTCAGCACTTCTCCTATGTACTTACTCTCAGACAATGTTAATTTTCTTTTCTTCCTGTCTCTAGTTATTCTTGTACCATGGATTTGTTTTGCAGCACCCAAATCCTTCATTGCAAATAAGTCCACCAATTTTCTTTTGAGCACGTTTATTTCCTACATGTTATAACCTGCAACAGGCATGTCATCTACATACAATAACAATATAATATATCTACCATCATTTTTCCTTTTGAGATAAACACAATGATCATAGTGACATCTAGTATAACCTTGTTTAGACATAAACCTGTCAAATTTTAGATACCACTTCCTTAGAGCTTGTTTTAAGCCATACAAGTTCTTATTCAACCTGCTCACTAGTTTCTCCTTCCCTTTTACCTCATATCCTTGTGGCTATTGCATATATATATCTTCCTCCAAATCCCCATGGAGAAAGGTTGTCTTTGCATATAACTGCTCAAGATGCAAATCTTCAGCTACTATGAGAATTAAAATAGTTCTAATTGAAGTCATTTTAAAAACAAGAGAAAATATCTCATCAAAATCTATACCCTTTTTATGTGCAAACCCCTTCACTACAAGTCTAGCTTTATACCTTTTTCTACCTCCATAATTTTCCTTCAACCTGTAAACCTATTTATTTTGCAATGTTGTTTTAGATGTAGGGAACCTGACTAAGTCCCAAGTCCCCATGGAGAAAGGTTGTCTTTGCATCTAACTGCTCAAGATGAAAATCTTCAGCTACTGTGAGAATTAAAATAGTTCTGATTGAAGTCATTTTAAAAAAAAGAGAAAATATCTCATCAAAATCTATACCCTTTTTATGTGCAAACCCCTCCACTACAAGTCTAGCTTTATACCTTTTTCTACCTCCATATTTTTCCTTCAACCTGTAAACCTATTTATTTTGCAATGTTGTTTTACCTGTAGGAAACCTGACTAAGTCCCAAGTCTGGTTATGTGCTAAGGAGTCCATCTCTTCTTTTTTGGCATGCTCCCACTTCTTTCTGGTTTCTACCCGCACTGCTTCTTCATAACATTCTGGTTCACCAGAATTAGTCAACAATGCATAATATAATGAAGGAGAGTATCGTTCAGGGGGTCTACTTATCCTGGTAAATCTTCTAACACCATTGTCAGGCGTTTGAGGTGCTTGTTGTTGTTGTTCTGGTTGTTGATCTTTATGATTTTCAGGCACCATCACTTTTTTTGTGATCTCATCAAGCACAGTGTATTCTCTGTTTACTTTTTCCTGTTTCTTTTCATGTAACTGATCCTTATACAAAACCTTTTCATTGAATATGACATCTTTTCTTTTAATGATTTTAGCTTTTTCATAATCATAAAAGAGATAACCAAAATCATTAACACCATATCCAATAAAGGTACATTTCTTTGATTTTGCCTCAAGCTTTGTTCTATTTTCTTTATTAATGTGGACAAAAGCTTCACAACCAAAAGTCTTTCAAAATGAGTAGTTTACCATTTTACTTGTCCATGCCACCTCTGGAATACCACCATCCAAGGAACTTGAAGGCCCTATGTTTATTAGATAAACAACAGTACCCACAACATCTGCCCAAAATTATAAAGGCAGTCCTGCATGCAATCTCATGCACCTTGCATGATCCTTGATTGTCGTGTTCATCCTTTCTGACACACCATTTCCTTGTGGTGTTCCTGTAACTATCTTCTCTCTGCAAATTTCATTCTCTGAACAGCACCTATCAAACTCTTTGCTGCAATATTCACCTCCATTGTCTGATCTGAGAAACTTCAACCTTTTTCCTGTCTCATTTTCAACAAAAGCTTTCCATTTCTTGAAAGTATCAAAAACATCATATTTATTTCGAATACAATAAATCCAACCTTTTGTGGTTGCATCATCAATAGAAGTAACATAATAATGAGAGCCACCAAGAGATGATACCTGAGTTGGTCCCCATAAATCTGCATGCACAAGCTCTAATTTTTCACTCTTCTTTTCTCTCCCAACTCTAAGGAATATGACTCTCTTCTTTTTTCCATAAATACAATTCTCACAGAAGTTTAAATCAACATGCTTCAAACCTGGCAACAAATTTCTTGATTGAATAATCTGCATCCCCTTCTCACTCAAGTGCCCAAGCCTATGATGCCACAATGTTGTATATTCTCATCTAGAGGTTAAAGCATTAACAAAATTAGAAATACCATTGCATAAATACAATGCACCAACCTTTTCTCCTTTTGCTATTACCAGGGATCCTTTAGTGACCTTCCTCATTTCATCTGTAAAAGTAGTTACCCAGCCTTCACCTCCCAACTGCTCTATTGAAATTAGATTTTTCTTCAGATCTGGAACATGCCTTACCTCCTTCAATAGCCATTGATTTCCATTTCTTTTTTTTTTATGAAAATTGTACCCATTCTAATGATTTTATAGGGTTTATCATCACACAATCGAACATGTCCAAAATCTCCTTGAACATAATCATGAAAATGTTTCCTATCAGGTGCACGATGGAATGAGGCCCCTGACTCTACCACCCAAGCATCAATAATATTTTCTAATGAAATAATCAAAGCATATTGCAACACATCAACTGTCACATTCACTTCATGATTGTTTTCTTGTTGCACATCTCCTTCTTTTCCCTTCCGATACTTGCAGTCTTTCTTCAGGTGTCCTTTCTTCATGCATTTCCAACACACTATCCCTGATCTAGACTTGGATCTACCTTTCCTTGACTTATTGCAATATCCTGGGCTCTTTCCTCTTTCCATTTTTCTTCCCCTAGTCTATGCAGTCAAAGCATTACCTGATGTCTCACTAGAGCTTTTCCATTGCATTTCCTTGCTAAGGATTGCACCGACAACATCATCAAACTTTAAAGTACTAGATCCAAAGACAATGTTACTAATGGCCATAAATAAACCATTACAACTTTATAGAAATGACCACAAAAATAATAGATCCCTAACTTCATCATCAAAAGTTACCCCTGCAAAATTTCATTGACTAGTAATTGTATTAAATTCATTTAAATGATCAACAATAGATCCACCTTCTAACATCCTCATATTAAATAAATGCTTCATAAGAAACACCTTATTTAAGGTCGAGGGTTTTTCATATAATTTAGCCAATGCTGACATTAAACCCTCTATTTTCATTTCCTTTGAAATACTAAAGGCTACCAATGCTGCTAGGCACAACCATATTGTTCGAAGTGCTTTTCTGTCAAGAATATTCCATTCTGTGTTTTTCATACTCATTGGCTTCTTTGTCTATCCATTCAATGGTTGGTACAGATCTTTCTGGTACAAATAATATTCCATCTACATCTTCCATAGCTAGTAGTTTTGTTTGTTAAATTTTTCGGCCCTAAATCTACCATCTTCTACCATTGCTCCCACTCAAACTAGGAACCCTTCTCTCCTGTGAGTTTATCAGCCAAATAGACCTTCAGCTCTGATACCAGTTGTTAGAAAATTATATATTACAGAGCAATGGAACACATAAAATATATTGCAAAAATATAAACATAGAAAACACATAAAACAAGAGAGACACATATATATGTGGTTCACCCAATTTGGCTTACGTCCACGGAGAAACAACCAGCCCTTCCTTTTATATTATCTAGCAAAATTAAGAGATACAACCTACAGTAGATCTGATGTAATTCCCTCTTCACTCTCACACAATATCCTCTCCCTTTATTGCTCATAATACAGATCTACATAGATACAATACAATTCCCTCATATATAGTGAGGGGTTGCCTTCTAGGGGAAAAACCCTAAATTAAACATAACTTCTACCATCATATCTCCACCTAATGAACGACCTAGATTGACTAAAAAATTACAACATTTTACAAGGAAACTTTACATCTATTTTTAGCTTTGAGGGCGCTTCCCCTCATCTCCCATGAGGGGGGGACTCCTAAAGATCATTTCCCACCCCCCCTTGCAATGCAAATATTACCCCCTTTGCATATTACGGGCGGTGTTGCCACCAAATTAGGAATTGGGGTCTAATGCGGTGATACCTCTGAATAAAGAAGATAATCAGGCTCCACACCCAACAAAGACAACGCCTATATCTCTAGATCCTAACACTTATCCATATTTTCCACAAATCGTAGTAATTAATATTCTCTTTTGATCAACCCACTAGCCTTAATATATATTTTTTCTTCTTTCCATTCGTGATGCACATAAAGTGATCTTATATTATTTGGTCAATTAGCTACCATTGAAAGCGAAAATTCCATCATTTTTCATGAAATGTTTCCATGTAGCCTTTTATTTCCTTCCCTGACAAATAAAAGCTTTCATTGTTATATCAGAGAGCCTGTTTCATGTACCATAGCAAATATTAATTACAAAATATTATGAGTAGTATATAAAAACCCAGAGCTAACGTTACTACAAATGTATAATGAAGCAGAAGCGGTGGACACCATAACAGACCTATAAAATTGAGCTTTGAACTTCTTTAATTGCTTCATTCTTCTAACATAGGCCACCAAAATCCTTGTAAACATTCCTTCTTTCTGAGCCCAACTTTCAAGGGCTTGATGGGATGGAACAATAAGACCCACACAACAATTGTGGAATGGATATACATGTAACATGATACTATCCAAATAATGGAAAACTTCCAGAGTTGCTTCCACCTGCCCAAAGAAAACATCTTTGGATGTGGCAAGTAAACCAATACTAGACGCCTTACAAAGTTGAAATATTTTGGTAATAATAATCAATACCTTTCCCAAAGAGACATATTCCCCATGTTGAATCTTAACTATGTTCCTTTTACAGTCAATAATTTCAAGGCATCTATGAGGATGAAATATCCCTATGTCACCAGTATAGAACCATCACGTTCCTCTCTCGTCCACCTTTTCCAACATAAAACAGTGGAGTGTATTCCATCTATATAATTGTTATTATTTTCAAATAAGTTAAGCTCTAGTGTTTAATCACCTTGTGTGACTCATCAATTTTCTTTTCTTCTTGAAATATCCCAGAGTTACATGGTGGCCACCAATAACTATCTCTCCTCATGGCATTGGTGAATCAAACTTCAAATACCCAACTAGAAATTTCCAAAATCCAGCACGATCCAATACCTACCTTGTGAGAAAAGGCATGAAAGGTTCGAACAAATTTGCCAAGAGATGTACAAGGCCAATTAAATTCTTCACTAAAATGGCACATGTAGTTGGGTCTTCCTTGTAAAGCTTCCAAAATTGACTATCTTATATTGTAACCATAAATAGTGTCTTAGCTTTAATTTCTTTCTAAAGCCCAATGACCAAATGAAAAAAAACAATTGCAACCTAAATACTAAATAGAAGATGGAGAGTGCTTGTGGGTAACCATTCCCTTCACTAGATATGCTCATTATTGTTTTCAAGCCCTATTTAAGTTTAACCTAATCATAAAAAGTACATGGAATTAAAATTTAAAAAATTTGTAGTTTCATTATGCAGTCCATAACGCCGAGTTATACAAGAAATTATTTCCTTTTTATTCATTCATTAAAAAAAAAGTATGCATTAACAAATTTAAATTTCAAATATAAATCCAATTACTTTTTTCATCGCTTCAACATATTGCTCAACTAATTTACCAACTCTCTCACTTGGATCAATATTTAACTTAAGTGCCTCTGCACTTGGGGTATCTGGGACAATATATCCATAACCTTCACCTATATGTAAAAATATTCCATTATGACAAACCATACAACCCATCTTTTCAGGATAAGGAAAAATTATATAACTAAATCGACACAATACAAATACATTCAATATTGACCTAAAGGCTTTGCCAGAAAAGTCAAAGAACAATGAACAAAGTTTTCCTAAATTCTTTAGAAATTCACTATTTTTTTTCTTATAGATGTTTCCATGTGAAGAGTGCACCTGACTCCTCGATTTGGATAATAAGTAATTAGAACATTTTGTTATAACAAATATGATTGAAATTGTAAAATAAACAGTATTTCTCACTATCTATAAAAACAACACTCCATGCATACAAATGTTTGTAGACTTAGGATTTCTCCAAACATAGAAAGTAATTAAGTTTATAAAGGTCACCTTGGGCATATTTGTTAGCAAATAATGCCACCAAACCTCCATGGGGATATTTGTGCTTTTAGCATCATTTCCAAACACACCCATCCCTTTGCTTTTAGAAAATTTACCTCCAACCATTATGAAGTAAAATAAGAAGTGGTGTCACTAGATGGTGTACAAAGTATAATTTTGGAAACAACTGTAGAACCACATTACATTACACGGGTCAATGGTTCAATTCTATGTTATCCTTGAAGACTTTAATTTGTATTTGCTAAAAAACTATACACCTTCGCACACAAACTTTCAAAAGAAACCTATGAATATTTAACGATTAGATGTAAATAGGTTCATGAAGATTCATATTATATATTGGACGAATATCTGTTCTTCTATAACCAAAATGGGAAAAAAAATGAGAAAGACAAATAACAACAAGAAAATATATTATATCTAGATAGTATCAATGTAGAACTAACCTACTTCATAATTTAAGTATTTAGTATCTCTAATTGTCTTCATCGTCCATGGGGTCTTGGATAGACAGTGATCGAGTGCACTTTTAAAGCACTACTGAATGTTAAGTCACTGGTTTAATTCCCCACACTATTTGGGTGTTATTCTTGGACATGACTATGATATAGCCTCACCAATTCTGAACTCACAAAAAATATTCTTCATCAAAATCCAATTTTCACCTGTTCCAAGGAATGTAGAAGGAAACATGGCCTGTGTAACAAAGATGGACTGGCCTAAGATTCCAACTATAAAATTACATCAAAAGAAAATAGATAAAAACAAAATAGATTCCATTTCACATGCATGATGATGATGTTATATATAAAATGAAGGGGATGTAGTCTATAAACTACACATCATCCATGTCATCACTAATATTCAATAGACAACCAAGAAAAATTGAGATTAGCAAAGCAACCATAAGAGGTTGTGTTCAAATCGACCTTTTTCTCTATATGGACAAGTATAAAACTAAAGAAAAAAACCTCTGAAAGAATAAATTCAGTATAATATCCCTTGTAATATGTGATATTTTTGTTAAAGAAGATGAAGAACTAATTCAAAAACTCAATTCAGTCATTCAAAGACAACCAAGATCCCAGAAGTCTATGAAACCCTTGGGTATGACAAGAAATAAAAAATAATTGAGGCCAAGTAAGAGCCAAATGTTGCTTCTAAGACAATTTTCAGTCACAGGTCCACAATCTTTTGGATATTATTTTGCCAAACTATAATATTTGTCTTCATGGATATCCTATATGCAACATACTTCAGTGGCTCCTTTCAATTCTCCATCAAAAACCCCCTTTTCCTTGTTGTGGAATTTTGCTTGATTTGGTACACTAGTGTTTTGAGGAGGTTCTAACTTCACATAGTCCACATTCAAGATTAAGGGAGGAAGGTCCAATCTAATAGACTAATGATTTCTCTTCCTTCCCTCCTCTCTATCTTTAAGGAGGATATTGTTCATAAGGAAAATCTTATGTTTAGATGGGCATTCATTAACCTTCTTTCTTCTTTCCATTGTTTGACTCATGGAAATTGGAGAAGAGATTATGAGATTGAAAGGAAGACTAAAGCAAAGGATTTGTACTAAAAAGATAGGTTGTCAAGTGTTTCACTTAATTATCAAGGGAGAATGGAACATATTGAATATATAATGACATTACCCCCAATAGGCATTAACAGGGACACTAAAGACAATATATCAAATACTTTGGATGGTAAGTTGGAAAACATAGCAGCAAATGATCTCAAGGATTTTTCTCCACACCTCTTTAAAAATAATGAATCTATGAGGAAAGATATAATCTATTATGAAGAAGTAGAGAAAGGCTCACCAATTGATGACAATGATTTGTCAAATTCTTGCTTTGAATCACATTATCACCCAAATTTTCTAACGGGGGAAGTGGATAGGTCAAGAAAACACAAGTTAAAAGGCATTAAGAGGTGCATTCACAGATAATCGGGAGAGAATTGTGAATATTTATCAGTTTTAGTTGCTTTCAACTCTAGTAGTTGTGGTGGGATTAGTAACAAATATTTCATAGGTTCACAAAATACTAGACTTCAAACAGGAAGTGGGAAACCAGCAGTCGTTGATATTCCCAGAAAGGGTTGTGGGATTCCTTGGAATTGCTCTAGAATACACGATAGAGGAAAACATGTATTGGATTTGGTAGGTAGGAGCCTCTCATGTGGGCTTTCAGATTCAGCTACATGAAAAATTGAAGGGTTTGCATTACAAAGATATTAAAGTTCTCAAAGGGTGCTTTTTGTTACATTAGAAACATATGATCATTCTATTTCATCTTTAGATTTTGATTATAAGCTGCTTCACCTACTAATGGAGCCATGTGGGTCTCAGGGAAGTACATATATAGATACAGAAGGAAGAATTCTTTTAGGTGAGCTAGATCTCTATGTTGACTGTAAAATGTGTCTTAGAAAAAATATTGACATGGTTTCTAAACCAAGATTGATCGGTCATTATGGACATGGACAAGATATTACGGGCAATGGTTGTTGAGATCTTAAGATAGGTGTAGGCGCTTGTCTCAAAAGTATGTTCCAAATACATTTGGAGACTTGGTTGGAAAAATTTAGCTCTCGAGCTCTCATGAATCCTATAGTGAGGGGAAATATTGCTCCACTTTATGTGTTCCATGGTCCTTAAGGAACAGGTAAAACTTCATTTGCTAGAATATTTTCAGTAGCGATGAACTGCCATTCTATAGATCTGTCACGATCTTGTGGAATCCGTTATTCATGTTTAGCTCAAAGTCATGGTAAGAATCTAGATGTAAAATAAATTGGTGGCATTGGCTCCCAGCCATTTGAGAGTTTTCAGATAGCCCTTGAAAATATGGTTACTTATTCCCCATCCTCTTCTTATCGAGTCTTTATAGTCAACAACTGTGATACTTTTTCAAGTGATGACTAGAATAAATTCTCAAAAGTACTTTATGCAATACCTTGGAATATAGTCTTTATTATCACCACTTAGAATATAAAATTCCTACCCCATATTGTTCTATCCAGGTGCTAGAAATTTTTATTTCCCAAATTAAAAGAAATTGATATTGTGAAAATATTACACGCAATTGCATTACAGGAAGGTCTAGAAATAGATAATGATGCATTAAGTCTCATTGCATCAAGGTCAAATGGATCTATGTGTGATGTTGAAATGACACTTGATCAATTGAGTCTTTTGGGGCGAAGAATATCTCTTTCTTTGCTCTAGGAACTAGTAAGTATGTTTTACAATCTTCCAAGTATATGATTTTATTTTCTTTTAATGAAGACTTAGTAAAGGAGATAGAAATGATTATGATGTCCTTTTTGAAATCCACCCTGCTAGATAAAAACATATTTTATCTTACAAAGCTGCAATGGAAAACTAAAGTGGAATTTTTTGTTGCTTGTCATTTCTTCATCGTCCATTTCTGCGAAATGATAAATTTAAGGTTTAGCATAATGGTTTATATAAAAAATATTTTGACATGCATTTTTGAGAATTGAATACAGATGTCCTTCTTAAGACTAAAATTAGCTTGACAAAGGAAGAACCATTTTACATATTATCCACCTTTAAAATTTCAATCTCCAACCCATGCAAATATTTATTAAGTTTTTGAATCATTAAAAGTTGGCATTTCCTTTCGTAGAAGGTCAGAATTCGTGGTGAATATGGTGGTTTCAAATTGATGTCAATGCCTGTCCAAGAAGAAGGAATGTTTTATTTTCAGCTTTGGAATGTATGTAATATGTATCCAAAGTTTGTTCCAAAGTTATGTTGTTGTCTGGCATTATTTCTTTAGCACCTTCATTGTCAATGGCAGGTTAAATCCAACAATTGTTTTTTTCAAAAGGTAAATTTAGTGAAGAATCTGAAGGTACCATTTAGTTCTTGTTACATTATCAATTTCTTTTTACTTTGTATGGGTAAACCATTCATGATCGTGACCATTTGTTTTTAGGCCATCTCCTATTACTTAATATGTTGGACACATAAACTAAAATGTATACATGAACAGCTAATACAAATATATAGACTTTGTTTACATGCTACTATATGCTTCTCACTAATTGTAATGTAAATATTGTGCTACCTAATTATCTAGATTTCTACCTCCTCCTTTCTAGGTTTTCTCAAAGCATACAGTTTTAACTAGTGAGCTAACCTATAGTAAGTTTTCGGCTACAATTGACTTTGCTTTCAAGTTGGATATCACACACCAACACTCGCATGTAATTGTGCTAGATATTTACAAACCCACTCTCATCTTGTATTCCAGCTTCCTCTTGCACTTAACTCTCTTAGGTTCACCTATGTTAGGTATCCATAAACACACACATGTTTTATTTGAGCATACTCGGTTGTATTCAAGCTCTGTTAAGTATATGGAGTGGGAAATTCTCACTGTTACCTCAGTTGTAGTTGATCATACTTGAGGTGAGTTATCTTATCTCCTCTCTATTGAAAAACGTTTATGAATGAGTCTTATCTCCTCTCTATTATAGGATGTATCTTTGAACACCTCTTCAAATGAACAGTTTAGTATCACTCTCCCACCAAATGCAAAACATGGGATAGATATACGTTCCTGCCCTCCTCCATTGCATGAGAAGGTCAATAATGAATGTTTTTAACAAATAATATGTCTCCCTTAACACCATTGAGATGTAAAATTATGTACTATAACATTTTTCCTTACCAAACATCCTATATGAAACACACTTTAATGGTTTTTTCCAAATATTCACCAGGGAATCCCATTGCAAGATTGTGGAACCATGTTAATATTGGTAATATGGTTTTTAGGGTAGGTTATATAATCAAAAGGTTTGCATTGGTGGGTCCAATCCAATAATATCTTTCTACCCTCTTATCCATCTTCAAGAAAGATTTTGTGCATTGCACCATCCCTATGTTGAACATGCATATTCACTAACATTATTTTCAGCTACATTCAACCAAGTTGGATATTCACACACAACTCTCACATGTAACAAAATTTAATATTCATAAACTCACTTTCATCTTAAATTTGAGCTTATTAATTTTTCTCTCAAGTGCACCTATTATGGGAGTCCATAATAAACCCACACACTTGTTGTATAGGTAGTTTTAAAACATCAACTTAGGCTTTGAATCAACCACCTATCAACCAAGGTTTCAACTTGAACCGATTTGATTACAATGTCTGGCTAAAGACATTGTTTAAAGGGCCCATTACATGGATTTTACTTTGCCTATTTACCAAAATCTAGGGTTGCCCTAGCTTGTTTTTGACATCTAAGTAGGTTGAATCTACTTAATATGTGTTCATGATTTTTGAAAAAAAAGGATGTTGTCCTAGTATGTTTTAAGGATACAACTATAAATAAGAGGTCGACAAGGGTTTGAGAGTGAAATATCAATTTTCCTAGATCCGAGGCTTGATCAATGCGGGAAGAATTTTTTTATTAAGCACTTGACATATGTTTCAGTTATGTTTTGAATGCTAGTGATTAGAGAGTTTTGACACATGTTTCATGACACCTTGTGCACAAATTTTCCCAACACCATTAACACTATTATTTCATATATGGAAGACTTTTTATAGAAGAGTATTTATCTGGAACATAGTTATAATTATAACAAGTGAGGATTGATGACATTATTTCGATGACTCATAGACTTGATCAGTTTGGGAAATTTTGGCACCAAATTGACCCAAACCAGCTGCTTAAGCCAATATAAACACCAAGTTGACTCAATCACCTATCAATTCGACATATGTATCATGTTCCAAGTCAATCCAATGGGAGCTTTAAAACTATTATTGCATCTAAGCATGTTGATTTCTTCCAATCAATCCAATTTCACCAGAAGAAAAGTTCTTTTTTCTATCTGCATCTACATCTTGTTCACATTTTACCAACATGTTGATATACGTTCGAACTTCCTTAGCCTCCATGACATCATCACAAAGAAACTACAAATTTTTTAGGTTTGTGTAAGGTAATATGGTATAGTACTCGCAATTCAAAAGTTTTAAATCCAAAACGTTTTGTCCCAACCAACTTCTGAGACCTTGACCCAGGAGATATTCTATTAAAACAAGTGGCCATGTTACTGCTTCTAGGAAATTCCGATCAAGTTACCTTAAAAAATATATTGGAAAAATAAAGATTTTATCAAAGACTAGTTACTAAGTATAGGCCCTTTGCAGTCACTTGAAGCAAGTGTATAAAGGTAGAAACATGTTCATATAAGCATGCTTTAATGTCAACCTACATAAAATATTACCAAAAACAGAAACTTAAAAAATACGTTCAGTAGGAAAAACCTATATATTTCAAACATGGAGGAAATTTGAAAAGGAAAAGATATATCAAAATCCCTATTCGAAGAATTAAGCAAAATGGATCCCAAGAAAATTGATGATGGACTTGAAGTTTAGGGTATGTTTATGTGGTTCACCGTCCTCAAATATTGATGAATGCTACATCCAAGGAATATTTTTACTAGGTAGGTCTACACAAAAGAATCACTTCTTGTTGGCTCAACCACAGAGATTGATCCCAAGATTGTCAAGATAATTGAACCTGTAACCTCTCAATAGCAGAGGTGATTTACCAACAAGGAATCGACCAACTGAGCTAACCCTTGGGGCTAATTTCAAGGTATGTTTATTTTCTGTCTTTTGTATTTTGATTTTGGTTCTCACTTAGAGTGGGCATGGGTAGTCTGGTCAAAATGAGTTGCAGAATCATAAGCAAACATTGAACAAGGGTTAACCACAATCAAGCCCCATTTCCTTTATTTTGTTTAATCTATTGAAGATTCAGCTGAATATCTAATTTAGGAATGATATTTATAAATTCAAGTAATTGGAAGGATAGTGAAGAGTAAAGATTGAAAGCCAAAAATAAAATATACCTAAAAAATTTTGATGCCTCTCATTGCTCTTCTTCAGCTAAAAGTGTTTCTTCATTTAAAGAGGTCAGGGTTGACCATGGAGGAACCTCTGAGTATATGTCAATGGTGAAACCTTAACTCGTTGGTGTGACGATTCCATATCAAATACACAGATGGGTATGAATATGCCTTGCTAAATATTATTATCAATTTCTAAAAACAAACCACCTTGAACATGATCATGGTCGGTTCAGCAGGCCATAATAAACAACAGCAAATTCACCTTTTCACGATAGAGAAAAATATGGTTACTTACTAAACAAGGTGGGTTGGCATCCACCGAGATTCACAGAAACTCTTCTTGCAAATCGATGAGAAAATTGTGAAGTATAGGGATGAAAGTGAGAGGCTTAATCAGTTTGTTTGGCTTTATGATACTTCAGCCCTAAATGAAAGTTTTGAGCTTGATGTTGCTTGTGTATTGTAGGAAATTGGAGTAAACAACACTGTTATAGACAGAGAGTTAGTGTTACTTCAGGAGCTTATGAATACTGTAAAGAGTATGCTGAGGAATTTTGAAGTTGCAGTTCTCTCTTTTATGATACTATGACCTAGGTTCTTTCATCTAGTAGTATTATTTGGTGCCGCCATCTTCAACAACACCATCTTTAGGGGTCAAAAATCCTCCAAATTCAGTAGCCTCTCATCTCCTCCACATCTATGATGGATTTCTATAGTGGTATACAACACAAACCCTCTCCATTTTACAACAGATAGTGGTAAGATTTGAGAGATAGCTTGGGAGTGTCGACAATGGATTAAGGAATTATAGTGGTTGCTTCTCTCCAAGAGTGATGAAAATGGGAGTCCTAGTTCAGATTTGAGATTATTGCAGTATTTACCCTTAGTAATATCTAATGTCCATGATTTCTTCATATATATTTCTACTTAGGTTGATACATTTCATCAAAGAATAAGATCAATGCATGTTTCATATATTTCTGATCAACATCGTATGGGGTATGATAATGACCCTTTCCTTGAAGCTGACAGGTGGGAATTAGCAAACGAAGAAGTTGCATCCAAAAGATTTCATCCGACATTGCATGCATCTACATTCTCACAAAATTCTACTCATGCTCTTGGCTTGTTTTCGAGTTCAGCAGCACCTACCTCTTCTTTGTCAGGCATGTACCATTATACACAATCAACTCCTTGGGATTTTACTACTACTTCATATAGGTAAAGTTTTTCCATGTTTAGTGCTATAGCATCATCTTCAAGTTCTTCATCTTTTCTCTTTTCCACACCAGCAACCTCAGCGCCTAGTTCTATTTTTGGGTCTTTTGGGGCCTTACAAACACCCTCTATGTTTGGGACTTCACAAACAACACCATTAATGTTTGGGTAAGACACATATTATTCTCTTTTTCCTTCATCCACAATAGCTGTGAGTTCCTCATCAATGTTTTCGTCATCAACATTTGGCATAGGTGTTGTAACTACTTTAGGTTCAAGTTTTGGAGCTACTACTCATCCCAAAAGAAGATATGGGAGAGGTCGTGGATGCTAGGGTCGTTACCTTTGGAGAAAATCTCACCATATAAAACTTTGAATCCCAAACCTCATACAACCTGATGCTAAATGTTGGATAGCTTAGATTTGAGTGAATTATTTCAAGAATGAGGTACAGGACAAAAGTCAAACTAAATTAAATGGCATGTGTATGAATAAAGAAGAATGACTGATATTAAATTCCATTATAGGCAGTATGCAAGAGGAATTAGACATCCATGGCTTTCCATGGATGATGGAGTTTATGTCACAACAAATGGAGCCTGGCACTGAAATGGAGAGAATGTGCATCTATATTGAAGATGTCTTTGAGAATTTTTTATTATTTTTTTGGGTAAAGCTTTAGTTTTACATAGGAATTAATCCATCCACCGATGAAAACAAAAGAATCATTTAATTTTTTTTCCACCTATCATCATAATTCAAACCCTAAGCTATAAGAAGACTTCTTCCTTGTTTTTTCATTCATTTTCATTAATTAACGGGGATATCGCTTAATTCTAAGCCTAAAATTTATATGCACCTTCCCCCTTTTACTTGCAAATAAAATGGCGGGAATTTGGAATGTGAGCCACCATTAAATGTGGTTTTTTCCTAATTGTGCTATATTGGATAATAGATGAGGTGATTTTTTTTTAATAAAAAAAATATATTTAAATATAAAATGGAAATTTCGTCTAAGTTTATTTTATAGAGTAGGAAAATATAATAAAAACATTAAGTTTATTTTTTGAGATTAAAAAGGGAAGATGTTATTCTCCTTACTCATATTAAATTATTGCTTATAATGAATTAGTTCTTCATGTGTTTATTGTTGATTATAGTTTTTTGTGACTCAATTATCGATTGAGGTTGGAAAGGTACCAATGATCTCATTCTCACCTTTGAATTAGAGGGTGATACAAATAGTTACATGATCGATAATGAAGATGATGAGAGGTGCTCATATCCACCTCAACTCAATGGCACCTACCTCAAACCCTTGTAGGGTTTCACCCATAGGTTGCACAAGGCTTATCGATTGTGAAGCAATGTAAGGAATTCATTGTGTTCAAGGGAGAAGTAGAGGCATGAAACCCCTAAATATCAATTGGATTCTGGTATGACCAAGCTCAAAGGATTTCTCTCATGTTATATATGATTTTCATAGTAATCCAACCTTGTAGACCTACTTCAAGGGAACATTAACCTACACAACTTAACAACATCCCAATGATGGTAATGGGAATGTGTATTTTTATGATGGTGGTGTCCATGTGTTCTTTGTTGATGGTGGTAGAGATTTGTATCCTATTGAGGGTGGTCAACATGTTTCTTACATTGATGGAAATATGCATGTCTATTGTGTTGATGGTAGTGACCTTATGTATTTTATTGATATTTTAATGAGTTACATGTTGACAGTGGTGAGCTCTTCCTATGGACTTGGATATTTTTCTCATAGTGGTTCCTAGTGGCTTTACTTTCATTAAAATCTAGCTTGTTGTACACAATTAAAATTACTAACATAAACGATTTATTTGTATTATTGTAATACTTGTTAGGCAGTCATTTTTTTGTTCCTAGACTAAATTAGTAATTTTTAGTTGTCTTAATTATTATCTAATCATATATTATAACCCAAGACTAAATTTGTTTGTTTATGTTAGTCATTTCTATTTGGGTCACTTAAGATTGTTCATTTTTTGTAGTATTTCACTTGGAAAAGCTACGATGACTAACTTTTTTAGTCACCTAGTCACTAATTTCTCATTTTCTACTAGTGACGTTCTGACAGAGGAACAAGATGCAGATATTTTGATAAAGGCCTTATCAAGAGGAAAATTTGAGTTCCATAGGATCAGGATTGGGGCATATGATAATAACTTTCTTGCTGAGAGGGAGTGTTGAAAATGTAGCAAGAAAATCTAGTTTTGACTTTGCCTTGGTCAAACTAGATTAAAATTTGAATTTCAATTTCAGTAGAATAATTGGAGGTAGTTAAATGAGGTAACATGGCTCTTTCACTTAGTTAACTTAGTAAATTTGAGTTGGAGACACTTTAGTTTAGTTATACATGATTGATTGCTAATTTGTAGCAATCTATTTCAGTTAATTTGAGTTATTGTCAGTTTAACTAGTTATAACTGTCAGAAGAACTAGTGGAGGTCGAGTTGTGGGTGTGTAACTTTTTCCACATTAAGTGAACAACCAGATAACTGACCAATCAACTCAAAATAATTTTTTCATGCAGAGAATTCAAGTTACCGAATTGATATTGGAGTTCAATGGCAGTGTATTATCAGTTGTAAACTAATCCAAGTTGTATCGATGGTTCATGTAGTCATAGGATTTGCTGATGGTAATTTCACAATTCCTTGGTGTGAAATTCCTAAATAATAGGGAAAAGTTCCCAAGGGAATAATGCAAGGAATGAGAGCTTGGGAAGGCTTGAAATTAGCTAAGTGCTGGGCCAAGTCCAGCCACTCAGGCAGAGAGAGAGTCTATACTAGTGCAGGGTGTGCTCGGGTTGAGAAAGCATTGTATTTCTTTTCTAGTCTATGATTAATGGAATATAGATAGTAAGGGTTTTTAAGAAGTTTATTTTCCCTAGATAAATCTTTATGTATGTATCATGTTTCCTTTTGCATGTTAATTATTCTTGTTTTAGATGGTGAATTAACTTTCGCAGATCAGTGGACTAGCTTCAAGTCTTGTGATTTAATAAATTTCATGAGAAATTTTGAATCTACACATTAATTTCTACAAGTTATCTTAAATAATTTCAAGTATCAGTGAAATTATTCACTCTAGCCCATCGAGTTCTCATATTTATGACACAAGAGGGACATTAGCTTCAACCCTTGTGATATATGATGGTAGTACAAAATCACAAAGTGGCAAACCCAATATTTATTAAACAATTATTGATTAAGCAATTCAAGGCTCAAACATATTTTCTAGTTCAAGAGCGTACAATAGAAGCACTTGCAAGATTGTATGGTAATATCTAATTAAGTAGAAAGCTCCAAAATGTATAAGTAAAGAATTTTCTTGTGGTTTTAATTACATTGGTTGTGGATGATGTTTAAGAGGAGTTCATAAGGACTCTTCAATTTCTTTGCAAAAAAGCAAGTAATTTGTGGCATTCCCTTCAAAGCAGGGAAGGAGTTCAACTCTTTATTTTTCTTCTTGGCCTTTATTTTTAAAAACAACAAGAGTGTGCCATGGAATTACTTTGTATGTTTTCAAATGAAAATGATGAAAGAGACTGGGTAATTACTGTTGCAAGTGGCATACCTCCTCTAGTCTAGATTTCACAGATTGAATTTTGAAAAACAAAAGAGGTGAGATAATAAGAAAGAGAATGCATATGTAATCTCCACCCTATAGGTAAAAAATCACATTAGCAAGAATTAGTGGAGCTAGAATTAAAAAATGTGACCTCTCTACTTTGGGCGCATGTGAAAAAAATAGTGCGCGATTTGGACTTGCAACGTCCTCCTCACTGTAAGTCTCAAGTCACATTTCAGGCTTATAATGGTCCCTCACTACAATATTCTAATGCAACCTGTGACCAATAATGCGCCTATCACATGTGATAGATCTAATGCACAAATCCTATGTTCAACCTGCCCTACTTATACAAAATGTGACTTGCTCTAAAAGGCATACATGTGACTTGGCCTAAAGTTGTATTTCTGATTGTGAATTGTGCTAACATATGGACTTATGACTACATTATAATACATATTTGTGATTAATGTAATGTCATTTGACATTAAAAATATTTTTTTTTTCCGAAGTTTGGACATTAAAATTCACCATTGAGGTAGAAACTATATTTAGAAGTGAAGTTACATTCAAAAGTGAAGTTATGTATTCTGCTAAAAGGGAGAGGTCACCCTCTAGTTCCTTGTTTTCATTCAAATTCATCCCCTTGATTCAAACAACATTGTCAAATCCATTCATCTTCGCCAAAAAAGGTTCAAGAAGGGTACTCAATATGTGTGGAAGGCTTAAGGCATGGTTCAATGGAAACATCTCTGTGTACAAATGTTGTGACAAAACTGAGTCTCCACAAAATGAATGCTTCAATTTCAATCTTCTTGAAGGGAAAATGGTGAAGAAGAAAGGTTCATAGGAATAGGAAATACCAAAAATTATATCTACTACATTAAAAAAGGAAGTTCCATTCTTCGACATAAAATCCCCAGAATGTGTTTATTCTTCAAAAGTAGCAATGGGAAATGAAATGAAGTTAATGCTTCAAGAATTAAACAAGGAAGCAAGCTAGTTTCAAACTTACCAAGGGATAGTTGGTTAGTGATTTTGGTACTCCTTGTTTCTTTTAGCTAAAGATCACTCACTAGAAACATGCTCAGAGATGTCACTAAATTTTGAAAATGTAAGAAAACACCTATCCATTGAACTTTCATCCAAGCATTCTCATTTAGGTGTGTGTAAGAGAGAGTGTTGTCATATTGACGTGTAATCTCTATGCCTATCTCTCATGCGAAGGTGAAACCTATGCTATAATTTTGAACTGCTAGCAAGTTAAGGTTGTAGTTCACACACTAACATCCAACCTCTATTAACAATTAGTATGACACTATTGTTAATTGAAATTGTGACTATCCCTTTCAATAATCCTATAAGGTCGTAAGTTGTAATATTTATCCTCAGTACTATTGCTACAAAAAATGTGACATGTTCTAAAAATATGTACATGTGACTTTCCCTATCCATTCCAATTGCAACTAGCACTTACTAGCATGATCATCAAAACTCTATCACCATCTAGAACGCACAAATTTAGTATCCAAACACGAGCAATGGGACTAGTTCCCATATGACAAAGGTGAAGTCAAAATAAAACAGTAATAGATATATTTATATCTAACAATACAATGAATGCATCTATATACAAAGGTGTAATTTGTAATTTCAATGGTGCGATATGGTCATACCATTTCAAAAAGGCATATGATTATGTCATTTGGATGCTATGAAAGGGATTTTGTGAAATATGTCTACTCATTGGTGTTGAAGATCTGATTGCATTGCCTACTACATAGAATATTATTCTGCCAATAAGGATTAGGGTTATGAGGCTAGAAGGGATGCCTCATATTTATGCTGTTCTCAAGGTCATTCATTATCTTTTCAAATGGCCAAAATTCCCATGCCAACTAGAATAACTAAGTTCGATAATAGAAATTCCCAAGGTGGAATATTTGAAATATGGAATTGGAGGATCCAACATAAATCATACCATACAGATATAAGATGTAGCTATCAAAATTTTCATTTGATAAAAAAAACATAGTTCTATCATTATAGAGATATCAAAAGGATGTCATTGTCTAGCATGCCAAAAATTATATATAATTAGATCCCCATCTTATTTTGGAAACAAATATTCTATCTCTTTGTTAGGGGACATGTAAATTGTCTAAGAACCACATATACAACTTGTGGTACAATCATTGTAGTAAAAAAACATGTAATCCCAATGTAAAAATGTAAGATGGATTGGCTTGAATGCTCACCCACAATTTTCAAACATTGGAATGAAAATAATAGGTGGGAGACTGACAGATGCACATGATATCACCATGGCAATCAAGGGTTATAGGAGCACATGGTAATGTGGATAGGAATGCAGTCATAACCATATATGTTAATAGTATTGGAGCAAATAAGCAACAACCTAGTTTTGATCTCTGGAAAATTTCTGAAGGAGATGAAGTTGTTTCACGTCAAATTAATAACAACTACAAATTATTTGGTTTTCATTTTATTAATAATTTAATGGGGGGTGACCCAAGCCCATCAAAATCAAAGGTTCTATTAATGAGGAATATTTACATGTTGATTCTCATGATTCAATGGAAACTTGTTTACAGTCTGAAGAGCCTGACCAACAAACAAAGTAGCTAAGTATGATGTACCTACAAGGAGATGTACCAATATGCATAAGCAGGATAGTACTCTTGGGAGAGTTGTGGATCTCACAAAATTTGAAGACTACATATCGTGTTCGTGAACTTGAAGTGATGTTTAATTTTTAAGGACAACTACAAGATGAAAATAAAGGTCGGTAGGTTGTCTACACAGATGATGAATAAGGACAAATTTTTTTGGAAGGGACTTCTTCCAAAACACCATTAAGGAAGCTTAGAATAATCCTACACAAGCTATATAAACATTGATTATATTGAAGTGCAGAAAAGGAATGTATAGGGGTCCAAATTAATATCTTTCTATTAGTCAATTTGATAGATTTATAATATTATTATTTCACTACAAATTTGTTTGAATAATGTGGTTTTCTTGTAGGTAAACAAGAGGAAGCAAGAATGGAGGATGATATTTATTTGAAGGCTACGCAACTAGGGTTTTGACAAGTTGGAAAAATGACTCTATCCATGCTTCTAGAACCATTTAAAAATACCAATGGCATAACATCAAAAGTTGGTTGGATGTTCATTTCCATGAAAATGAGGTAGAGTAGAAAGAAAATAATCATTGAATATAGCAAGTGAAAAACACAACCTTGTCTCATGACCTCAAAACAACATTGTCTAGGGTTTCGAAAAACCTTATTTATTCTCCTCAGAACCTCTCTCCTATCATAGTGTAAATATTTATTATGATAATTCCCACAACTATGTAGAGATTAATTGGGCATGTAATAGTCATTAAACATGGGAGAATAGTGAGGAAGTTCAAGAGTCATGAGGGTGAGTGAAGGGTCATGGGAGGTGAACAATCACCTCATTTCTATAAATATACCCTCATGTATCATTCATTAGGACTTTAGCACTTGAGATAGGACTAGCATCAGATACTTGATTTGTGCTTAAGGAGTTAGAGGAACTTAGGTCTTGGAAGTTAGTAGGGTGAGTTGTAGTGAGGCTAGGGTTTTTCTTTGGATGATGGCATGAAAACACCATGCTCCACTACTAGGCCTTGATTGACTTTTTGAATATGTCCTTGAATACACAACATGGATAATGGGAATTTATTAACTTTTGGCATGGATTCCTGTGCATCTTTATGGTTGTTGTATTGACTTTCTTGTACTCCTATCATCCTTGTTGTGTGATTTCATGTGGGAAATATTTTAATGAAATCATTCTTAGCTTATGCCTTGCATGTCCACTTTGAGTCTTTGATTCCTTATTCCATGCATTGTCGGTAACTTATTGTGAACTGATTTTCCAATAAACTTTGACACTTTCGTGTATGTCTGAGATGATTTTAGCTTACTAATCCTTCTTTAGGCATGCTTCTTCTTGCATTTTTGTTGTTATATCCTTGTATCTCATTCCACATGTTATCAATCATTATTTTACCTTATTCCCATTGTTTGGAAATTTCTTTCTGCTCTTATTTTAACATATCCACATTCAACAGCCAGGAGAAAAACATACATGATGGCAGTTAGGCCTACATATCAAATGGGGCTCTTATCCCAAATGGTTTTAGTTCTAATTGGGAATTCACATGAGGGAGACCCCCTAGTTGTTGGTGGGGCATTTTCCCCCATGAGTAGGTTCAGAAAAAAACAAAATGTAATTATAAACATGATGCATAATTTCAATGTACAATTCAATATTGAGATAATTACAAGCAAATAATACCAAAATTAATGAATCTAAGGTTCTAAACATAATTCCATAAATCAACATAGTAGTAACAAGAAAATGTATCTCAATAAAAGAGTGTCTGGATATGGGCTCTCCATGTTCCACCCTACCATAAACCATGTGGTTCATGAATTTCAACCATAGGTCACCCCTAAGCCAAGCATAAAACTCCATAGGAAACGATAAACTAGAAACAACAACATATCCAAGGTACCAACCCAACAACCATGACTCCAACCATAACACTCGAATTCCCTCAACCTGCACCCAAGTGGAACACCCTTCTTTGGGACTTGTCAGTCCCTCTATAATTCCCACTGTTAAGGGCGCCTTATATCCATCCAAAAACTTCTCAGCACAGGGCTTTAAAAGCTCATTCTACTTCAGGGATTTAAGGCACCCTCTAGGCCATAAATCAAAACAACTCCCAGTTGGTTTAGTCTCACCAACTAGTTTCTCGAAATTGAAGTCCAACACCATATCAGTACAATCATGATAATCATGATGATAATGATAATATTTTCTTTATCTTATTTCAGGAAATTATACACTGCATGATCTCTCGCATCCATGTGGCACACACTTATACCATGTGGGCCCTATGTGCCCTTTTACCAACATCTGACACTAAACACCCTATTTCCTACCACCATGGATTGACACTGCCTCCCATACTCTTTACCACAAAGTGGGCTCCACAACCAACCTATTTATATTATTATTAAAAATATACATATTAATGACATCAAATTTACAAGATTGGCCCTTCGAACACTTAACAAAAAATTGGCATATATGCCTAGGCACGTTAGCCTCCAAAATATATAACTCACTAGTCTAATATTAAAAGTACATACATCATAAACTAGCAAGGGTATTATACTCTTAGCCCAACGGCTAGAGTGAGGTTGTTAAAGTTCCCAAGGACCAAAGCAAATATAGCAATGTTCATATGTAGGAAGTATATAAAGCCAATTTATATAGGCATCCTTTTCTAAAGTAATACTATTTTTCCATTGATTTAAGGTATTTTCTTATATATGGTTTTTATTTTAATTAATTAATCAATTAAATTTTAGTGATTTTTGTTGTGGTAGTGTTGGTTTTCTAAGCGATGGTTTCAAAATAATTGAAATTTTAAGCTTGGAAATAAATCAAATGTGCTACTTATGGAATTATGTTTCAATTTAGATATTGGTTTTATGAATTTGGTTCGCAACAATATAATTTTTCAAGACCATGGTTTCAAACAAGTTGAAATATAAACCTCAAATAAAATGGGGTGCTACTAGTAGCACCATGTCAATCAATTCAATTGTACTAGAATTCCATAACATTTTATCTTATCAATTCGAGTTTGTAAACTTATGAAGTGTAAAGAAAAATATGTAGATTGACTTGGCTCCTAATTATATCAAATGTAAATTGACATTTGTAGGAAATTATATTCTATAAAAGAAACTGAATCTAATCTAACTCACTATGATCATGATTTTGAAACATTTATTAACCCTCTTTACTATGTATAAATTCAACTGATTTTCAATAACAAACTCTCCTCAAAATATTTTGAATATAATTGTTTGAAGTTTTTAATTATTTCACCCCTATTAAATCAAAAGTTTTGTATGATTAGCCTACAACATATTGAAATACCAAAAGCAATGAAAATTAGGAGCTACCACTAATGCATAAAAAAACTAAATCTAACACATGAGCTCATGATTAACCTCACATAACATGAAATTAAATCATATATACATATAAATTATATACACTGACTATAAATAAAGAAAGGAAAGAGTGTACATGCTTGGAAAAGGGAGCCCTCCAATGCTTAACAAGCACACTATATTGTCTACCACAAGTTTGAAATTAAAATAGTAACATATATTAAATGAAATAAGCTCCAAAAGATTGATGTCCAGCTACAAATATATTTCTCAAAGTATTCTAATTACAAACTCTAATCTCTCCTTCTTTCCTCATTTCTTAAATGAAGAAAGCACTCTTATTTATAAATGAGTTGTTTCGAGAAGAGGATAAACAACTAATAAATTAGGATCCACTTTTCTCTAAAACATGTACAACCAACTTGCTAAAATTAGAAGATAATTATCTCTAAAAATCCTCTCACAGATCTCTAATATGTTTGATAGGATATCTTATCAAAAATTCCATGATTCTTATCCATTGAATGAGCTTGAATAATTATATCAAATGTTACTCAAATATTCAAGATTTGAAGAGGAAATTCGAATTTGAGGCTAAGTGGTCAAATATGACTTTGTAGGAATAATAAAATATGCTTATAAACATCATAAAAATCATCCAACTTTTAGATATAAGTGAAATCATGTTATTTTTCTAATATTTAATCATAAACTATTTCAAAATATTAAAATAAATGCTTTTAGAAAAGAATAATTCTAAACCCATACATAATCATAAAAATAGCCTTAATGCAAGGTTACAAAGTAGAGGAATATGATTAAAAGTTAAGGAAAAGAGGGCGAAAAAGATGACATTTGTGTGATCCAACATTTCCCAACAATTGAAGAAGTTACATGTGCTCATGGAAGATTGCAATGATTCTCATGGACTAAAATCATCTCATTTTCCATATTCTTTTATTCTCTTCATGCATATTTTGGTCTTCCTTGAGGAGTGAAAGATTATGTTTTGTCAACAAGTCATTTTGTGAGTTGAGATACCTCTCTAAGACTTACATATTTTGTACAGTGTTCTTCAATTTTCTAATCCTTTTATTTTCTTTCTCTCAAGAGCTTGATGTTGATTCTCATGTGGTGGAGAGTCTTCTTTCTCTGAAGGATATCTAAGTGTTAATTAAGCTTCTTGTGGCTGGTTCTTGTGTGGAAACGACAAGTATTTGAAGTTTTGGTTCTTGTGTGGAAACGAAAAGTATTGCAAGTGTTGGTTCTTGTGCGGAAAAAAATTAATTTTACTCTTTTTCTAGTTACAACAAATGATACTTGAAAAATCAATTAGGTTCATGCATTCAAAATGATGATCCATGCATATGAACCAATCCCTTCCCATAATATGAATCATTTCAAAAGATTTCAAACTTTGAACCAAAGAGCAACAATAATCAGTTGAGGAGAACATATTGTTCAACAACATATTAGGTTATGGAACATGTAATATGGGATTGAACATGGAGAAAGGAAGAGGATGACGAGGTAACTCAACATGGTAAGTGTGTTGAATGACTTTATTCATGGGTTAGGGGTGAATGTAGTTGAGGTATTAAAGTATGAAACTCACAAAGGGGAAATGGTTTTGAAGTCATTATCTGGTAATGGTAGGAAGATAAAATAATTAAGGTTGACCAAAAAGACAAATGGAAATTTGGACTTCAATATAGATGGATTGTTACAATTATATGGAGGAAAATGAATGAGTATAACATGACATAGTTTGCCTTCGAGAGGCTTCTTTGTGTGGAAATGGCAAGATGGATGTGAATAGACATAGAATTGGGTTGAGTTATTCATGATTTCTTTGAGGTATTCCCTTGTAAAAATATTTTTTTCTTTGAAAATTACTTGTGAATAGATTGATCTTCTTGATCATCCTAGAACTTGCAAAAAGTTAGCACAAACCTAAAATAAAACATAAGGTCATTGAATAATAGAGGTGATTAGTATATCTTTGCAAAAAGTCACAATTAATGTTAATAAAGTAAATCCAAGGAGAATAAATAAAATGAAATGCATGTATTACCTATCGGGAAGTTATGCATCTTATACCACCGAGCAATGTTTCATTTATAACTTCTTCATTTGATGTTTGATTTGAGTTATCAAAAAAATATTAAAGTAGATTCATATTAGAAACATGTTTTACTAAAATGATGATTTTAACTCACTTTTAGGAAGTTTTCAAAGTCTAATTGCTACATAATTAAAAAAAGACCATTTTTTAATAGTCTCAAATGTTGATGAAAAGTTCTATATGATGTAGGACTCATTGACACCTTTTGCATGATGCTTAAATGACATCAAATGGACGTTGTATGAGAAAATTATGGCATTCTGAAGTTTTTAGGAAACAAGCAAAAAAGGATGTGCAAGTGTGCCACGTGACAACACTACAGGAAGGCATGTGGACAATAATTAATGTATGGATGATAGTTGGGTAGGTGACATGGCATGACTAGTCAGTAATGTGGAAGTTGACTAAGAAGCTAAGTAGACTGTTGATGTGGTAGCTAATTGGGTAGTTGACCAGACTGTTGATGTGGTGGCTAACTGGATTGCTGATCTAACTCCTGACATGGTAGTTAACTAAACTATTTATTGTATCTATATATCTAATCCTAGGCTACTACATAGCAACCTCATTTTTTCCAAAATAGAATTTATCCACATTGCAACATATGACCAAAGGTTTGAACTTGCTACCTATTTGGTACTAATGCAACTTCTTATCAATAGGTCAAACATCAAACTTTTATTTTGAACCAATAGATATATGATTTAAATTTTAATAATTGCAATACTTTTTTAAAATTATAGCTTTAGCTGGGATTGAACCTATGATATTCACACTGCAGTCCAAATGACCCAATAATTGTGCAAGCATGTTACATTATTAAGTACCCACCTATATATTCTAATTCAATTTGTAATCTTATAATCACCTAAAAATAGAAACACTCTATAGGATTGACCCTCTGACCTACCAATATATAAACCATGATTTTACCATTAAACCACAACTCGAAATTTTGACCAAATTCAAATTACAGGTATTTATTGTAAGTTTTATTGAAGACTTAAGCTTGAGCAACTATTAGGTCCCTATAATACTACTGTATACCCTATATTATTATTGTTGTTCCCATGTAGACCCCATATTGTTATTTTTGTGCCCTTAAATTATTATTATTATGTAGGCCTTGAAAATATTGTGACCCTTTTGACTCCCTGTTGAAGCCCCGAAAATCGGGTCAACAACAAGGGGGATACCCACCCGGTACGGACCTTGGTTGGCAACGCCTTATCCGTTTGGTATAGCGGGTCCAACTGGGGATAATGGGACCAGTTTCCCAATCTGAGGGTGTGTGTGTGTGTAGAGTTGGATAATGCTGATCTAAGAGTACTTTAAAGCTAATTTAATTCAGATTCTTAAACTAACTCTATGCTATTGTAATCTAATGAGAAACAACACATCTAATCTACGCTAACCCAGGATGTATATTTTCTATTATGCGATCTAAAGAGATTTCAAACAATAACTGGTAATAAAGATCATTCAGCTATCATAAGAATAGAAATCAATGAAGATAAACCACTTTGCATAAGAAGTTAGGCAAAACAGTTCTGAACAGCATATCGCATAATAAGTTATTCATATGTCAGACATAAACAAATGACTCCACCGTACAGAAGTGCCAAATGGTAACCCATACATTCATGCAATAACATATAAACAACTTAAAACTATATATCACTTAAAGAGTATAAGCAGAAATGGCCAAGAGATAAAAGTACCATTTATGACTAATCCTACTCACAAACTTCAAGAAAAAATTATTTATCTCTACTTTTTCTAACATCTACTAAGACTACAAAAGCGCAACATCAGTAGCAGATATCAAATGCAAATATTAATAAATCTCGATCCATCCATTCATCAAAACCTCCTCTGAGGGTGCAGAAGTGCATGTTCCGAGGACAAATTTTTGACAAATCTCTGGACCCTTCTCTAAATGCATGAGAAGGGTTAAAATACTACTTCCTAATTCTAATAATAGTGTCTTTACAAAATTTAGGATACGGTTTTCAAATGACCTTCCTTTTTCTAATCTAATAAAAAGAAAAAAGAAAATTCTAAAAATAAGATACTTCTGAACTTGGTCCTTAAAACTGCAAGTGTTCATCATGGACTTGAGAAGAGTCGGTTGGCCGACTTCTGCGCTGAGCTGGGTTGCGAAAACAGAATCTATGAGAGCTGGCACTACTTTTTCGGTTGAGTTTATGGTGCATTTCACAGTCATCCATTGACTGTGTGGCTTGACCAAGTATGCCTAGTAACACTTCCAATTTAACCTCTTCAATGCCTGGATCACTTTTCCCTTTTCCTACGCCTTCTGCTTCCATTCTACCTCCAGTCGTAATTTATTTGGTAGGTACCCCGGGGTGGTTTTTGCGATTAAGTTGGCCCTGTGTAAATTCTCATTTACAAAGTCGATAAGAATTTTTTCCTGCGTGGCAGGCTGTCTCCGCTGCTTGTTCTGCCTGCCTGATTTGATCGTCCCATTTGTTAAAGAGAGATTCTTTATGAACCTTGTTTATCCTGGGTGCACTTGATCTTTTCCTTCCATCTTCATCACACATCATTTTATACAGGGGTAAGGTAAGCCCATGACAAATCTGATAGAAGTGTGGGGTGAATTGGGAATCCCATAACACTTTATGATAAACATGAATAGGTAACAAGTCCTGGGTAGTCCATCTCCAACCCATAGTGGGGAATTTAGACACATAACAAATAGAATCCATAATATACGCAGACAGATAAAAAGGAGGATAGACCCTTTGAGACAAGGATCTTTTAGACCGGTAATTCATAACAACTGTGTATAGATTATCAGAAAATATCTTGTCCCAATCCACGATATCGGCGTTTGTGGCAGCGTCTATGAGTGGTAGCCATTCAGACGAAAATTTATTGATGTTCGACATCCCAAATAGTCTACAAAGCATGGTCGTAGCAAAAAAATACGGAGAGGTGAGGGAACCAGTGTTGTACATACCGTTTTTGTCCTTTTTGAGCGGCTCCTCTTTTCTGGACCAATCTTTAGTGGTCTCTGCCAGGTTTGGGTTCTCTGCTGCAAATTTCTTGACAAATTGTGCATTGTAGGTCGTCTGAGGTTCAGAAAGATGATACATAAGCTTTAAGTCTTGCGCGGCGAATGATCCTATGAGCCCATGTCCTTGAACCTTGAATTGCCTGCCTTGTAACTCTGCATTGTCAAGTATCCACTTGATCATATCTGTATACAGTAAAATTTTGGGTCTAGCTGCTATTCGGTGAAGAAATGAACATGCTAGCTCCTCTAAGGATGCCTCGGAAGAGTGTTGTGAGCCCGCGGTAGTATCAACCTTCATTACTCTAGGATTTTCTTCCTCCAGCAGCCTATACATGCCTTCCCATGTCGAAATTCCTGCGACCCTGTTGCAGGCAGTGTCTATATACAAAGGCGCCATCTCCTTAGTCTTTTCCTTCGCCTCGGAGCCTTGAGCTTTATGTTTCTTTCCCATTTGCTCCTGCGTTCGGCTTTGAATCGTCTTAGCTCTTCGTTCCTGCAGATTACGAGTGAAGTGGAAATGACTGATTAAGAAAGGTGATGGGAGAGTTTTAAATGCAACAGATATATCAAATATGCCACTTTACATGAAGTAATTCTTTATAAAAGCACGCGTCTTCATTTCATTTAATAACTGACAAATAATCCATTTACTATCATTAAAAGCACATGATCTTGGGTCAGATTATGGTAAGTGGCTTTTCTTTGAATGGTGCACCTGAAGGATTCATGATTAAGTGATTCATGATTTGCTTACGTAACATCGAAGATTGTGCTATCGCAAATCGCAACATCGCAGATTGCAAGATCGTAGATTGCACCATCGCAGATTGCACCATCGCAGTGATCGCAACATCGCAGGTCACAACATCGCAGGTCACAGAAGTTTAATGTTCATCAAATATTGCCAGTTTGTTTCTGCGATATGCGATCTTGCAATCGGTAGATCTTGAAGTTTTTTCTTATGAGCATTACTTCATCGCGATGCGATGTTATGCTTAACACGGGGGTCTTGCGCATATTGATATTATAGGGGGATGAAGGCATTTCCTATCTTTTCGCAATGCAATTTTTAAGGACCTTTACCTTATCGTAAACTTAGGTTAAAAAAATATTTGAAAGACCTTTCTAAGCTTACGACGGTAACCTTATTTTGAAGAAAGAAAAAACTTGTTTTTTCTTAAAAGTTTAATTAAGGGTCCCCGTTCATTTAGTATTTTGGACAACACTTAAATGAACAAGGGGGGTTGTTGCTGGCCACAACACTCCCATATATACCAAGGAATTCTTGTCATTTGAATCATCCAAGAATTGTCCATTTATGTAATGTAAAAGGAGGTTTCCCACTTAAATAGACTTATTTTAAAATCATTGATCTATCATTTCTTCTATTTTCGTGATCTGGTTACATAACATTTGGTATCAGAGCTTTGGATTTTGGGGTTTCATTGCTTCAAACAAATAATCTTGGAATTTTCAATATAACATTTTTTCTACAAGGAATCAAAAGGTGAAATGTATAACCCATGGAGAAGAAATATTGGTGAACTTTGTGTAAAACTTTCAGATTTTGTTTCGACATATTTTCTTATATATGGTCCGAAGAAGTTAGGGTTTATGTGTGCTCCAAAATTCTATTTCAAACAAATTTTTAGAGTAAAATGGTCATAACTTTCATTTAGAGCATCCAAATTGAATTTTGTAAAAATTAAATGAAACTCCATAGACTTTAGTTTCTTGGCTAACATTTTTAGGGCCAAAGGCTGAAACAGTGACATGTGGGATTCCATGCAAGTTCACTCTAATATCACTTTTCATTGTAGAGTTGGAAAGAACGCTTAGAGGACTACCATAAGACAATATTTTAGACCTTGGAGAGAATAAATTACATAGATACAATAGTTTCAATATTAAGCTCCAAAAAATGAGAAAAAAAAGTGTATTTCCTAAATTTGCATAAGTTTTGTTTGAACAATCAATCTGAAGTGATTCAAAGGACATACTAAAGCATAGATATCATTATTTTGTTTCAATATGCCTTGGGAAAAAATGGATACTCCCAATAAAAAACCAGAAATATCTACTATGACACATGAGGAAGAGGAAGAAATGCAACATAATATATCAAAATTACGAGACCAAGTGCAACAAATTTTACTCTCACAAAGAGTAACCAAAAATGAGTTGGAAGTAATGATGAATGTTAAGATGGATGCTTTAGAATTGAAAATAAAAAGGGACATGGAAGGTTTAAAATTAGATATGGAAGGCTTGAGGGATGGTTTGAAAGTAGATGTGGATGGTTTGAAGGAAATTTTAAGAAAGTTGTTGCAAGAAATGCTTCCTAATAGAGACAAGGTATTCCATGAAACTCATGATGAGATAAAAATGAATGTGAATCATGATTTTACAAAATATAACTTCAGGTTCAAGACCAACAACATTCCAAAATCAATATGGGGAAGTTTAATGACAAGGATCCAGTAACATGGATACTATAGATGGATAAATTTTTTGATCTACATGATGTGCAACACACACAAAGGTATGAATTTCATATTTATATTTAGAACCCAATTAGTTTGTGTGGTATCAATGGCTTTGTTCTCGTAAACCACTTATCACTTGGTCAATTTTTATGGAGGAATTGATATCACATTATGAGGATACAAAGAGAAACACCTTTAGCCAATTGATAAATCTCAAACAAAGGGGTTTAATGTCAAATTACATTGAGGACTTCCAATGATTGAATATCAAAGTAACTGGTATTCCAGAGGATCATATGATTTATTTCTTCATAGGGACTTTAAAGGATAACATCCAACATGTGGTTTTCCTTTGGGAACCTAATTCATTATAGAAGGCATTTAGGGTGGAAATAAAAGTTGAAATCAAAAATATGGCAACAAGAAACTATACTAGTCACAACTATAAAGATGGAAATATTGCCTCTCCCAGCCTCCTGCAATTTACAAGTTTGACACCACAACAACTAGAGGAAAAAGGAGAAAATGGATTTTTTATAGTTGTGATAGAAAATACACTAAAGGTCATAAGTTTTCTAATAATAAATTATTTTACATAGATTGTGAAAAGGGGGAAGAAAAGGAACAATAAATTTAATCAAAATAAAATGATATATAGAAGGAACCAACCCTAGAGAAAGAAGAAATGGATCTGACCATATCTTCTAATGCCTTGGTGGGAATTAGCACTCCTCAAAATCTTAATATCGAAGGATATATCAAGAAGAAAATCGTAATAATGTTGATTAATTCGGCTAGTACCCATAATTTTATTCATTTTAAGATAGCCAAGGAATTTAATTATTTTCTATATCCAACACCAGAGTGTCAGTTGATGGTTGCAAATGGAGGGACTATAAATTTCTCATAAAAGTGCCATAATATCAAGATAACCATGGGGGAATAGGTACTTAATAGTCCAATACTTTCCATTCCAATGGGTGGTGCTAATATTGAATTAGGATTCCAATGGTTACAATATTTGGGGCTAATAGATTTTAATTTTCTTGAAATTTTTCTGTGAAGGAAAGGAAATTTAATTAAGGGGTAGCATAGGGAAACCAAGGAATATAATCAACTCTAATGGCAAGAAAAATATTTTGATGAAAGAAAAATGAGGGGTAATTCTAAAATTATGCTCAAAAGATGTTCAAACATCAAAATCATCCATTTCTCCAGATCTCCAAAAAGTCTTAGAAATCATTGCAAGGTATTTGAGACTCCCAAATGCCTCCCACCTATTCATGATCATGATCATGCTATTATTTGATTCTAGGAATTTTTCCTCCAAACATCAAGCTTTACATATATCCCTATTGTTACATGGCATTCTATCGCATTAGGTAAATGACCATCAGTTTGGATCCTTCGCTATCCATCAAAGTGTTCCAAATAATTCACCTACAAAGATAGAACCTAAAAAATCCCAAAGAGAATGAAATTCTTGGATCTCAAGACCTAAAAAGCTATGTTTGATTGCCTATGTAGCTCCCTAGTCATTTTTTGCGCATACGCAGAAGAGACCATTAGAGTCTGCACAAAAGTACACTATGTCTTACAATGTGGCCTACGCACATGATTCAACACAAGTAAAAAACAAAAAGTAAAGACTAGAAGCTTTGTTAGTCGAATCTTTCCCAACTAACAGGTTAGAGTTTATGCTTACTCAATCCTGATCCCTCCCATCGTGGAGCTACTTCCCTCTCTTTGTGGATCCCCTATCCCACCATTTGTGGATCTCATCCCTTAGGAAGAGGATCCCAAACATCCTCCTCTTGGCCTATAAATCAAACAGAGGCCATAGGATTGAAGAGGACCATTAAAAGTAGGCTTATGCTATAGAAATAGGGCTAGAAGGCTTTTCATCCAAGGAGAAGTTTGGAGATCACAGGAAGAGGCTTGTAACAACAAGGTAATGAGGTTGTAAGTTTGTTCTCCTTTTTATTCAACAAAAAGTAACTATTCTTTCATAATCATGTCTATTCTGATATCATTTGTGAGATTCCTTGATCACTCACATAGGTTATGAGGGGTTATTGATTTAATTTATTATGTATGTTGAGTTAAGAATTTCATTTATCTTTTACTCTATATACTAGATGCTTTGACCCTTTGTGTTTTTGTCTATGTAGACATCCTTTGAAGCATCATGGAGAAGTTGTGAAAAACATTGGAATGGTCTCTAAATCATCAAGGAGAAGCCAATTGGGGAAGGAACTGAAAGTACTTCAACAGGCACTTAGTTAAACCAGTAAGTGATCTCTTGCATAACACTTGTTTCAATCAATAATAAGCTAGGGAAAGGTAGTAGTTCTTTTCTTATTTGTTACTATATTTTATTTGAGATCTAGGGAGATCCATATTGTCTGCAAGAAGGATTAGTCTACCTAATAAGTTGGCGAATCCACTAGTGAACATCTTGTTCTCCATCATCTCCTTGTTTTGACTTCAACCCTTTTTTTCATATCCTTCTCTGAGTGTTTGGAAAATATTGAAAGCCTGGATTTTATGATTTGTTTGACTTATTTTTATTTTTGCTAAAATTTTCCCATTGTGCAAACTTTATCTTTAGGCACTGGGCCTTCTTTTGCACACTTACTCTTTAGCAATAGTGTGTATGAACACTTGAAAATTTGCATTTTCTCTTCACCAAGTCCAATAAAAAAAAAAAACTGCTTGATTACACTTGTTTACACCTTCAGAATGTCTTTGTGAGTTCAATTGACCGATGTGAAAGAGTCTTCTTGAAAATTTCTTATTTTCACAAATTAGGGTAAAAACTTCATCTAATTTGTTGTGGATCTATCAAAATAAGGATCGGTTGGTCTTGTTTTTCTTTCTGACTACCTTTATTCTTTCGAACATATCATATATTGTGTTTATTTTCCTTTTTTGTGAAATATTGTTTTGTTAATGAAATGAACTGATTTTCAAGAATGAGTCTTTTTTTTATGCTTCTTTTGCTAAACTTGAAACAAAAAGTAATTCTCCTTTCAGTGCTAAAGTTTTTCAGAATTGTACTCTTGAAAGCATTAAATTCATAACATTCATTAGGATAAATTCATGTTAAGTTTTTGATTGGTTTCTTCATGCATTTTAGGAATTTTTGAGTGATTGTATGTCAAAGGAAATTTTCTATCTTTTTGAGTTATTGGGCGAATTGAAATTTTAAAAATTAATTTCTACATTTGGGTCATTTAAAATTGAATATTTTCATTCACGAAAAGGGATATCATGGGAATTAAGAGTTTCTGCATTTTATTTGAAAAATTGAAAATAATCGCTCCTTACTTCAGTTACAAATTCATTGAAAAGAAAATATTACAATTTAATGTTTGATTGCATTAAGATTTTGCATCAAGCCATAACACGATTAGTTTCACATCCATTAACCATTTGAGTAAGAAATGTCTTTAAAAAATAGTGCTAATAAAATCAATTTAGAAATTTTTATTATTTTAGGGATCTTTTCCACCTACATTAGATCAATTTGCAAGGCTTTGGAATAGGGAAGTGAGTTAACTTTCCAATGTTGCAAACAAACATTAGAATCTTGTGATAGGGAGCAAATCCATTTATTGCAATTTGGCTTTGAGAAGCTCCCCTTACAAAGGAGTTAAGCATGAGATCATGTCGGACACAGTGGGGTGATTGACCCCACTTCATTGGTTATGGTAGAGTTATTTACACATATTCAAAATGGTTTCGAAAGGTACTTGGGAGTCACTTGGAAGTAAACCTCATATCAACCATGTTAAGGAACTTTTAAGGGAATTGAGCTTTGATACTCTTCCCTTGCATGTAAATATGATCTGCAATTGTCCCCCAAGCTAAATTGTCTTAAGTGGTAACCTTAGAGACCGTAATATTAGGGTTATTACCCAAGGTGGAGGTAGAGGGGAAGTCTCTACTATACCAAGAACAGACGTTGGCTAGACTCACTTGGACCTTTTTGGAGGGATTTGTTCCCTTAAGATAGCATAAGTGAATATTACTTGCACCATATTGTGTACATTAAATAGGTTGTCAACATAACTAGTTCCACCCGCTCTATCTTTAGCCACTTTTCACATTGATATTTGCAATGTTGGGTGTTATCACCAACTAGTGATTTCACTATGAAAAGCTTGTTTGCATGGTTTGATTCCTTATATTTACTAGCACATGTTATTTTCTTGTTTTTACTTTTTATAGAAATTAGGTGTGGATTGTGAATATTATTCGGTTTCTTAATAAAATTTCATCGTGGCTGATTTACCAAGGCATTCACATAGAATGCAAGGTTTACCCATTGAATTTACACCTAGTCAATTGGAAAAGATTAAAACTAAGAAATAAAAATCAAGAGGATCTGGAACCTTAGAACAACTAGAAATATCTATAATTGTAGAATCTAAGACATTAGAAGTTGGATTTATTCCAACCCAAGAAGTAGAATCAAGATTAGTTCACTCTGGCCCAGGAGTTACCAAATTTATTCAAAGTGAATCTAATACCAAAGAAGTTTCAGACATAGAACTAATTGAACCAAAAGTTTAAGAGCCTAAGTGTGATATTTCTCAACCTGAATCACCTTCAACTATTATAGATACTACCCTTGCACCACCTTCACCTCGAAGGAAGCTTATAATTACAACTATAATACCTCCTCGTTTAATTAGTATCGAAGATATTACTAGGAATGAGGAGGAAGAATCGCCTCGTACTCCAATTACTACTAGTGAACCAAGAGAATTTCCAAGAGTTCCTTTTGATCCTTTCCAACCTGACCTTTGGTATTATAACCCCTTGGAATTTTTAGGTCAAGTTCTTCCACCTCACCGCGTTCATTTTTACTATTCATCAAGACAAACCATGTTAGAAATTCCTCCTCGGAGTCAACCTACTAATACCTCTATGTTTACTAGCTCTATGGAGTCATTATTGTATGGTTTTCATTTTGTTCCTCCTAGATACAAATCACTTACTGGAACTTTTCAGGATCTACTCCTTCCCCTCAAGTTTCTACTTGGTCATGATCTAGTTTATCTACATGTATTTTTTAGAACATGACATCCATGTCTGAAGCACCTTTGGCATCATACGAATATGTTCACATGGTATTTAGTAACTTAGGTAATTCTCAAGTAACCCCAACCAGTGTTTATTACCCGCTTGGGGGTAACCACCTTATCCTCCACCTTGAGGACAACCTGTTTTCAAATCATATCCTACAGTTGGAGGACAACCTATTGTCAGATCATATCCTACAGATGGAGGGAAACCTGTTGTTAGATCATATCCTACAGTTAGAGGACAACCTTTTACTATAATTTATGGTTAGATACCTCAACTTGGTCCAAGTCAACCTGTTGTGGCTCAAACCTTGATTAGTTCTCCTTACCCTGAGATGAATACTATTTGGAACCCTGCTTTTGCTCAACAACTTGTTCTAGTTTCTCCATAAGTGAAATTTTATCAACCTATTCAGCCTACTAGAAAATTTATTCAACAAATACATATTCCAAGTATTGCAGTACCTATCTAGGGAATTCCACAAACACATTTCCAACAACATGTCCAAGGAATTCCACAAACACTTTTCCAATAGTGAGTTCAACAACATGTTCAACAACCAGTTCAAAAAATTGTTCAAAGTGGACCTCAAACACCTGTTCCTTCTACTTTCTAGACATATGACCAGAATCATTTTCGAGTTCGCCTCAGACACCTATCATGGGAGTATCACAAACGAATGTCCAAGTTACCCCTCAAATATTTTTTCTGCAACCTACACATGCTATCCCTTCAAAATATCCTTATCAAAATGCTCCTATTGTTCAATATAAAACACATATTCCTATCAGACAGCCTAGTGCATGCACAATGCAATCACCTTTTCAAGTCCAAGCTTTTCAAAGCCTAACTTTTCAAGGTCAAGTTTTTCAAATTCAACCTTTTCAAGGTCAAGCTTTTCAAAGCCAACCTTTTCAAGGTGAATTTTTCCAAAGTCAACCTCTTCAAAGTAAATATGTTCAAGGTAAACCTTTGCAAGCTCAACCTTTAAAGGGGAAATATTACTTGGGTCAAATGGGTCAAATTCCACCTTTCCAGAGTCAACCATACCCTAGTCATACTTACCAAGTTCCTTTTCAACCGCAACCTAGTATGATTCACCTTGGTTACCCTAGAGGAATGAAAATACCAACCACATAAGTTATTCTAGGATATCCTGGGTATCTACCACCAAAGGTTAGAATTAACCCTCAGGGTTATCGAAATCTATAACAAGACCTCAACTAGTGGTTACCATTCATCGCAACCTTATATTTACGTTATTTATCCTGGCTAACGAATGATCCTATCTATTATTATCTCTTTTGTCCTGCGATTCCTACCAAGTTACCGAGTGATATACAAAAATTTAGAGGTAAATCAGGAGAGGACCCATCAAATCACGTTATGACATATCATCTTTGGTGTGTGTCGAATTCGTTGATCAAATATTCTATCATATTATGCCTTTTCCAATGAACTTTAACTGGTTTGGAAATCAAATGGTACATTGAGTTACCTCATGCTTCTTTCCATAATTTCAACTCTTTAGCAACAACATTTTTGACACATTTCTAGCTACCAATTCAATATGACACTGGTACTGAAATTTTGACTTCCCTAAAACAATCGAAATCTACTTACATTTCGGACCATATACATGAATGGAGATGTAGACATCATTTAGTCAATTTTTTTACTCCAGATGAAATTTTGGCTAAATGGTTTACAAAATCATTACTTCTCGATATTATTGAGGATGTTTCTAAGGGAGGTATTGTAATGGAAGAACAATAAATTTATCGTTCCCAGTATTTAGACTTATTCTATACACAATCTAGTACCTTGTACAAGAAAATCCCAAATTTACCTCACCTAGCAATTTTAGATCAACCATATTCAACTCCTATAGGATCTAACACCGTTGATGGTGTAATTGGTTATGTCAGTCATCAGTATAAGGGTAAAATGAAGAATTTTGAAAGAACTCATACTTTGGCTATACAAGATTCACCTAGTGAAAACCTTTCTCCAAAAGTTACTTCTAAAAGTAATGTCATAGAATCATCTACAAGAAAAAATCAACCATTCAAAGGCAAAAAGAAGGGGAAATGTAAAACAAAATAGAATGCTTATCAGAAAGAGGAACCAGATAAAATTTAACCTACTAACGACTAAAAGAAACCTCATTATCCTTTCCTAATCTGTAATGAAGATCATTATATGAAGGAATGCATGCATTAGGAAAATCTTACCAAATTCATAATAGATTCTCCAACTCCTGTTGTTTTGAAGGATCATCTTCCTTCTCGAGGCAGTAAAATAGTTTCACATAATCCGTATTCTTCTTCCTTATCCGTGGATATCATGATGATGTATTCACAACAAGTTATGGTAGTAATAAGATCAAAAGATTATGGACCTAAGGGTCCTGCAATAAATGGAAATGATGTTAGTCCATCTATTCAACCTTCCTCTTCAATCCCTCCCCCTCCTTTTGAACCATTTTATATTGAGAAACCAAACCCTCGCATGATGATTCAATCACCTCCCAAAGGCGTTGTTCAAAATCAGCTTTCAGCCCACATGCTAGAGCTGCTCAGAACTACAACACTATTGAATATCTAGGGATGTCTCCTTCAATGTCAACTCTTGAAGTAAAGAAAACACATCTAGAAAAAAGAAAGTTAATTTTTTCATCTATTGGAGAAATTGATCCTCAAGATTCTAATATTATCATCTTTGATCTTGAAATTCATATACTTAAACTACCGCATCAACTAGCATTCAAAATGCTAGTTTTTGTCAAAACCAAATGAGTGTTCTGCACATTTATTAATGAAGGAGGCTCTATGTGTATCATGTATATTTATTGTTGGAAAGATTTAGGTTCTCCAACTATCAATCAGTCTCCTACCACTTTGAAATCCTTTGATGGAAAAGGCTTTCTTCCTTACTCTATATTAAATGATCTACGCATAGAGTTAGAAGGTAAGAGAGTTGCAATTGAAGTTGAATTTGTTGATGCCTAGCTTAATTACAACCTTTTACTCAGTCAAAGTTGGACCTATGCTATGATTGTAGTGGTCTCATCACTTTTCCACATGATATTGTTTCTCCATCAAGGGACACTAGTAAAAGTAGACCAATTGTCTTACTATACTTTCGATCCTAACTCTACTGGTTGCGTACCTTTCATTGGGAAAATGATTACTCCCTATGAGGATATTAGTGTTGGTTTACTTAAGGATTCATCATTGATGGGAACTTTTTCACTCCCTCCACTGAATTTTCCTTCTAGTGTTTCCCTGGTTAACATGATCTTATCAAACACTATGGAATCTTTTGATCCTTGGATAGTTCCTTTAGAATATGAATTAACATCATATGGAAACAGTATAAATTTAAGACCACTTGAATTGGCTTATTAGGCAATTCAAATGTTTTCTGATCGACCACATTCTGAAATTTATCGAGTGAATGTGATCACTGATGATTATTCTCAATTACCTTGGTTAAAACCAATTTTATTTCCTGATCCTTTCAATAATATGTTTCCACCTAATGAAAGTATTATGGAAATTATGACTCTGGATGAAATTCCATGCAATGATTATCATCATCATTCATATTTTCTTCCTAACCTTCATAAAATCGAGAATACTATATCTACGATGATTTCAATTGATATCTCAATCAAATCAAGAATTATCAAGAACATTCACATAGGTGCTTTGTGCTCACTTGAAGAAATTCAAATTTACAAATATGTATTTCAATAATTGTGTGACATTTTTTCTTGGTCCTATGAGGAAATGATAGGAATTGACTCAAATATTGTTGTCTACAAAATTAAGACTTATTCGGACGCTGAACCTATTAGAGAAATATTACATCTAGTGCATCCATGAAAGGTTGGTGCTATCGAAGATAAGGTTGAAAAATTTCTTAAAGAAGGTTTTATTTATCATATTCCCTTGACTGATTGAGTTTCCAATATTGTTCCTGTTAACAAAAAGAAAGGGACCATAAGAGTATGCATAGATTATAGGGATATTAATAAGGCTTCTCCCAAAGACAACTATCCTACCCCCTATATCTACCAAATCATTCACAATTGTGCCAATAAAGAAATATTTTTTTATCGATGGATTTTCTGGATACAACCAAATCAACATACTCTAGCTGATCAGCATAAAATCATGTCCATCTATCCATGGGGGGATTTTTTGTTGAAAATAATACTGAGAGGGGGGGTGAATCAGTATTATCTAGTCCTTTTAACAATTCTTCCTTATTTATACTTTGAATTATTTTTGCATATCAGTACCATAAAACAATGAGCATGAACAAGAAAAACAGACAGTCACATTAAAGAACACCAAATATAAGGTGGAAACCCAATGTGGGTGAAAACCACCTGCTGCAATATGTCTCTATCTTCTTTCAAATTAGAAACTCCTTTTACAATGATCTTGTACTGGTGCACTCCTTTACCAGTACGCAGGCTACAACCTGTAGAGAGCTACAACTCTCTCTCATTTTCTAGTCTCTCCTAGAAGGGAGCTACAACCCCCTTTTCTTTCAAAGACCACTTTTCATAAATTTTCAAACATCAAATGATCATCAAGTACATGTAGATTTCACAATCAACAGCAGTAACCAGATCAACAAAACAGAACTAAACCGATAACACCTTATCAACATAAAAATTCAGTCAACAGATAGTCATGAGACAGATACACAGCTTTCCTTTCTTTGGCCTGCGTCACTACGCACTTCACCCTCTGCTTCTCTGCGTATACCCGCAGAGTTCCTTCTGTTGCACTGCGTGACCACACACTGCTTCTTCTACTGCGCTGCGTATAGTACACACCCAAATGCACTATCGCGCCGCGTACTGCCACAGTAGGCACGCACCCAGGAATACTATCGCGCCGCGTACTGCCACAGTAGGCACGCACCCAAAAAGACTATCGCGCCGCGTACGTTTACTGTGCGTACGCACCTGGACCACTGCTGCTCTGCGTACCCACGCAGTCACCCTTCTTCTGCTCTGCGTACCCACGCAGTTCGCCTGTTTCTCCTCTGCATACCCACGCAGAGGCACCGTTAAACACCTGCGTACTTCAGATTAGGGCCGAATTTGCAGATCACCAGTGTGCTACAGTTAGACAGATGCCCAGATCTGATCAAGCGCTCGAGAGATCATTCTTCACAGATTCGCTTTCCACTTCACTTTCATATAGATCAAGCTTTTGAAACAATAACCCAATATTTCAGATCTTAAGATATTCAACCCAAAAGCATACACAAGCCAAATGATCTCCCTTGCTTTATATAGGCAAGCTCTTCCTCAAATCATGGACCAATACCACGGGCCAAAACCATAACAAACCAATACCATCAACTCAATACTAGGGATCAACACGTCTGTCGAGATGCCATGGTCCAAAAACCATAGGATCAAATTCCAAGGACTAACTACCATGGACCAAAGGTAAGTTTTCCCACATGAAATAAACTTTTCTCTGCATAAAATTCTGTGAACTTTTCTCCACATGAAATAAACTTTTTATAAACTTTTCTCTGCATAAAATTCCTTCTCCTGCGTACTTCTTTATTTTCATCAAAATGAGAGCCATGCATTGGGTGTTGCCATCAAGTACAACATCTGAAACATATAATCATACCAGAACCATAATGCCAACAATCTCCCCCTTTGGACTTGATGGCAACCTCAAAATCTTTAGCTTCATTCTCCCCCTTTGACATCAAGGGCAAAGGGTTAGCTCCCCCTAAGAACGTGCTCCCCCTGAATATGAACCAGATCTGCAATGAAGAACCATA
>APFE030251943.1:0-11311 GCA_000404065.3 Pinus taeda
GGAATGAAGACACCTATGGAGGTATTTTCCAAGAAGTGACCAGATGTGAGTCACTTCAGGATATTTGGATCATCGGTTTATTTCCATGTGACCAAATATTCCTGGAAGAAGCTAGATCCAATAGCTGAGTTGGGGATACTTGTGGGGTACACTGATACACCCCATAACTATCGGGTGTACCTACCTACCAGTTAGAGGACAGTGGTATGCAGAGATCTGAAGTTCGATGAGGAGAAATCCATGTGAGTATCACTAGAGAGGGAGCTCAAGTTGCATGCAGAGGAGGAACTTTTAGTTCCTAAGGAGGAGGAGCCTCAGATTGATGCAGAGGAATAACATGCAGAGGATCTGGGAGTGGAGACATCTACTCATGTTGATTCTTAAAGAGGTGGGCGAAAACACTCAAGGGAAGCTGACAAGTTGATGCTGGATGCGCGAGAGAATGTGGGACAACCATATTCTCAGTGTAGATAGAGGAGGTCACCTAAGAAGTACACTGGTTACATGGCCCTGGTTGGGGAGGGTGTAGAGTCTGAACCTTCTTCATTCAAGGAGGCAGTGCAGCAACCAGTGTGGGTTGATGCAATGGTAGAGGAGTACAACTCTATCATTCGGAATAGTGTGTGGGATGTTGTCCCAAGACCTCAGGACAAGTCAATGGTAAGTTCCAAATGGCTTTACAAGGTAAAACAGGCAGTGGATGGCAGTGTTGAGAAACATAAGGCAAGGTTTGTTACCCGTGGTTTCTCACAAGTTGAGGGGTTCGACTATGATGATACCTTTGCTCCAGTAGCAAGGTACTCATCTATCAGATTGATGTTGGCACTATCAGCTCAGATGGGTTGGAAGATCCATTAGATAGATGTTAAGACAACGTTCCTCAATGGGAAGATTGAGGAAGAGGTGTACATTGAGCAACCAAAAGGTTTTGAGACCTTCGATCGTGAGTCGCATGTGTGCCAACTCAAGAGGGATTTCTACGGGCTGAAGCAAACACGCCATGCATGGTACACTAGGATCGACATGTATTTCACTGACTTGGGCTTCACCAAGAGTGAAGCAAATGCAAACCTTTACCACATCATGGTAGAAGGTAAGCCATTGATCATTGTTCTTTATGTGGATGATCTGATTTTGACATGTAATGAGCAGTTGATCAAGTCTTGCTTATAAGGAGGACCTTGCAAGAGAGTTCGAGATGAAAGATATGGGTCTTATGCACTACTTTCTAGGCATGGAAATGTGGTAGAATGATGGGGAAGTATTTGTGTCTCAAGGCAAGTATGCCAATGAGATACTCAGGTGATTCCACATGGAGAAGTGCAAGCCCATGTAGACTCCTCTAGCTGGGAACTGGAGGAAGGCAGGATGCTACTTCAGGTGAGGTAGTAGCTGCTACTGTTTATCGACAGCTTGTGGGTTCACTTATGTATCTAGTGAACACACGACCATAATTATGATTTGCAGTGAACCAGCTGAGTCAAGCTATGGTTTAGCCTACCAAGCTGTTTTGGAAGGCAACGAAGCATGTGCTGAGATACCTCAGAGGCAAAACTCAGTATGGATTGTGGTACAAATAGATAGAGGGAGTGAAGCTTCAGGGCTTCACAGATGCAGATTGGGCAGGGAATCCATAAGATTGGAAGAGCACTTCTGGAGGAATCTTCAACTTTGGTTCATTGGCAGTTTCCAAGTATAGGAGGAAACAGAGTTCAGTTGCACTTAGCTCAGTAGAGGCTAAATACATGGTTGTCGGTCAGGCAGCATGTGAGGACATTTGGATGTGGAAGATTCTAGCGGGATTGTTTGGTCAAAGGATGGATCCAACTATGATCTATTGCGATAATCAGAGTTGTATCAAGCTCTCTGAGAATCCAGTTTTTCATGACAGGTCCAAGCACATTGATATCCAGTATCACCATCTTCGAGACTGTGTGGTGAAGAGGATCATGTTTTTGTTGTATGTTTCGACCAAGGAACAAGATGCAAATATTTTGATTAAGGCATTGTCAAAATGCAAGTTCGAGTTCCACAGAGACAGGATTAGGGTTACTGATAATCCCTTTCTTGTTGAGAAGAAGTGTTGAAAATAGCAAAAAGAAATGCTAAAAATAGAAGTGCTAAACTTAGCACCGCTATAAATATCATTTCAAGATACATTCGAATTTTAGTTAGTCCCTAAACTAAAATTGAGAATTAAAATTTGAATTTGATCTTAGCAAGCTGTTTGTAAAATAACTAATTAATTCATTTTGAGTTAATTAGTTGTAGAAAGTCAAACAAGAAGTCTATGTGAAGACATGCAATAGTTTCTCCATTGATTGAGGAAGTTATCCCTTGATTAAAAGAGATCAAAATGAGTTTTACTTTGAGTTGTAATTAGTTAGCTCAGTTAACTGAGTTAAGTCCAATTATATTAGTTCAAATAGTTTGTTGAATTAATTGTGAGTTTAGTTAGTTAATGCATGCATGCATGTAACTGCTACACTTCAGATAACTGAATATTTTCTCATAAATAACTCATGCATGTCAGTTCAGACAAAGACCCAATTGAGATCAGATGATGGGACAATGTACTATCAGTTGCAAGAATATTCCATGGAGGATATCTCTTGCATGTAGAAGGAATTCATTCCTTGGAGATTTCACAATTACTTTTGACTTTGATGAATGTGTGATGAGGCCAATTCACATAGGTAGCAGCATTGAACCCCAAGGAAAACTGCGCAAGGAAATAGGAGGCTTGGAGGGCTGAGGGAAGGCATATATTGTGTTTATTCAGTCTGTGAGTTGTATTATTGGATTGTACTAAGAGCAGGATAGCTTGTGAGCTGATGCTTTGTGTAATATGAACATATTTCCACTTGTATGATAATACAGATATCGGGGTTTTTAGCTGAGGCTTTCCCAAAGTATTCTTCTGTGTTCATGTGTGATTGATTTCTCATTCTCAGTTATATGTGTTCTATTTTATCTTGCTCAAAATCGATTAAGCTTCCGCAAGTTTGTTGTAAAAGTAGATCTTGTATTTTTCTTTAGTATATTGCATAATCTGTTGATCTACAGTGGGAATTTATACAAATAACTTGCAAGGGTTTTCCCAATAGTGGGTTTTTCCTTGGTCTCCGACCAATCCCGGTGTCTCTATGTGTGAATACTTTTATTTTGTTGTTCCTTTATGTTCCACTAAATTTATGATAATGACATTATTCATTCTAGGTTGTTTCATATGCTATTGAATAATGATGTAAATATGAATAATGTTATGATGTTATGGGGTGAATGTAATGTGTTAATAGAGAAATGCAATTATCAAAGAAAGTAACAATATAGCCCTATGAAAAATTAACAACAACAAATAACCAAGGCATCCCCACCTTTAAATAACATGTTGAACCATTCACGCATGTTTTCAAGCTTACTTGAAGGGATAACCACCGGGCAAGCTCCCACCTAATATTGACCACAACCAACTAATTAACATTCATTGTCAGATAAAATTGTTTCGATCCTAACTTAACATATGATTTCTCCCACTAATTCTCAATGGATAATGGCTTAAATTAAAATCTAAATATTTATATATATATTTTAAAAATTAAAAATTATTTTTATATGATAATATATTATTAAATCTTATATATAGTAAAAATATTTGGAAAATTATTTGAATCATATCGAATATACGTTGAACATATATAATAAATTTAATGGTTATATTGAAAGCATTATCACAACATATTATATTTCATATTTTATTTTTAAAATAATATATATTTTATTTTAAAAAATCAATTTTAATGGTTGAATGGAGAGATTTTTGTAGGCATAAATCTATTTCCGCATGGGAAGACCTATGGAAGGAAATTCACAAGGATTTTAATTTTGCAATTATTTCCAGCTAATTAGAAAATCTAATAATTGTTTTTTTGGTTATTTAAACTATTTTTATATATTTAAAAAATCTGATGTATCATTGGTTTTGCAAATGTTTAACATTCTAAAGAGAAACAATTTTAAATTTAATGCACATTCAATGTTTTAGATTTTATGAAGGGTTAAAGATTCTATAAAATAAATTCACTTTAAATTTATTTTATAACTTAATGTTTTTATATAGCTGGAAAGATTTCACTAAGCTCTACCTAATGTAAAAGTCAAATTTCATTTAATAAAAGTATGTGGGACAACATTATGAGGAGAAAATTATAAAGATGAGTTTATGCTGTTTTCATTTCATTTATCATTATGCTTTATTTTAGAGAATTATTTTTACTCTTTTTTTTTGTATGGAAGAAAAATAAATGAAGAATTTTTAACATGGAAAATTTGAGTGGAAGTTAATTAAAAAGATGGAATTTATATTTCATTTAATCAAGTAATTATTATTAATATAATTTATTTCAGAAGTTACGAGAATTAAATAAGAAACTAATTATGAGAAATATAAAAGAAGATCTAAAGGCTTCTTTCACGAGTTAAGACTTATTATTTCATACCCATAATGCACTTGCTGCAGTGGTTCTTCCCATTGTGACTTTGAAATTTTCCTTAATAATATTATGATTTATTTATTTATTTCTTTTTTATGTGTTCCTTTTAATTTGAGATTTTTATTACTGGTTTATTATACAAGATTATAGATAGAACTCAATTATACAACAATCTTGAATACAGAAATGTTAAATGATTTGAATACATGATATTTGAGGGTTTTAAATCAGATTTGAGTTTATTTGTTACAAGTTGAAATTCGAAACCTAGAGTTTATTTGCACAATAAACTTGAATATCACAAAAACCAATTTTATTTTTCATTTCTCTTTTTATTTAATTACTTCATCAGATGTGATTGATTTGGAATAGTTTGACTTAATCTTATTCTTTAATATTTCTTAATAATATAACCTATACTGACCAAAAAAATAAATACTTAATTTTAAAATCCTTACATCTTATACTATCAACTCTTAACTATAATATAATTTCAATTCCATTTAATATTCAAGTTAACGTGCCACAACAATAATGAACTAAATACAATATAGGTCGTCCATATAATAAAAAATAAATAATTTTAATATTTATCTAATTTTTTTAACTATATATTTTTTATTAATGAACTTTATCCTTATCTTAATACGTTAGTCACAGATTTAGATACTCATCCTTATGCATGGCACGTCTCTACTTACAGTATGTTAAGCCACATTACTTTAAAAATGGCTCCATTATTAATTGGAATATTATAGTGGACAGGTTGACAAATACCCTCGTTTGAAAATTTGGTTGATAAATACCAAAGATTAATTATTATAAAAAAGCATCATTGGACTTGACTGTGTAAAATTTTGATTTTTTTTATTTCCACTAATAAATATATATATCCATCTATTTTTCATTCAAATTATGATATGGAAATAATGTTAACTAGTTTTTAAGAAAATTTATTAAATTTTAGAAAAAAATATTACATATTTTAAATTTCATATTATTCAAAACATTATATTTTAATATTTCTAATCTATTATAATTTAGTTGTAAAATTAATAGTGAAAATAATTATTTCTAACTACTAATTTCGAATATAGGCTTACTAATGTAAGGGAGTATATTTTCATTCTTGCGAGATACTTTTTGGTCTTGGACCTTTAACTTGTAAGTTAAACTTTTTTTAATAGTCAATCAAGGAGCAGACTTTCACTCCTGCCAAATACTTATAGATCTTGAACTTTTAACTTGTTTCCTTGCATTCAAATAAAACTACCTCTTAACCAAACATAATTCCAATAAAACTACCTCTTACCCAATACAAATATTTTTTAAGCTTACTAAAACTTTCAATATTATATTCTAATATTATTCCTAACTTTCTTATATATTTTAGTTTATAATAATTATTTTATAAAATAAAAAAATAAAACTATGTTCTCATCAAAATACGTATTAAATATATATTTGTTTAAATAATATATATATATATTTTTCCAGATAAGTCCCAGCAACTCGTTCAGATATTATAGACCAAGTATGTTATAGAAACTCATTGATAATTTGCTTTGTTAAGAGAACCCAACGGTGGTGAAAGATATGTTTGCTAAGAATATTTTAAAATGTCAACTCTCAAAAAATATAGACACCCCTCATTCACATAAACTTTAGGTGTTTGCCACCTTAGAGCTACTTTACCATTAATTAAATTTTCAAATAAAATAATATGATATTAAAGTCATAGAGTACAATATACTATTTGTTAAGTATTATGTGGAATGTACAATAACTTATAATATAAATAATAATCAAAGTTGTTAACAAAGTATTTCACTTATATAATAAAGTTGTTGATAAAGTATTTTGTTTTCCCCTTGTTAGGTTCCGTGAAAAACCACCAAAGTACCTTCAAACTAAAGAAAATTAAAATTATGCTTTTGAGAAATATGTATAAAAATGGAATATAAGTTTTCTCACGAAATTATAAATATAGATGAATAAGATAAATATAGATTTTCTTTAACTTTACATTTGGAGAGGAATTAAGAAATAATGTAATCATATTTTTTATTTTAAAGGTTAAAAAAGATTTATATTTTAAAAGATTGGATCTTTCAATTTTTACTAAATGGAGAGTTTATATATATGTATCACATTTCTAGTTATGGAAATATTCCTAATTTATATTTTATTAATTTCTTGTAATATATAAGATCATATATATGTTGCATCAAATTTTCTTATTTAGTAATTAAATTTAAATATAAATAACTATAATATGTATTTAAATGAATAGTATTTCTATTTTGGAATAAGATTTTGAGAATTTTAAACTTAATTATCAATACAATTTTTAATGGTAAGGATTACTCTCCACGATATTTCTAGAATATTTGTATTGTAATTCACAAACAATCTTGAGATTTTATCGCAATGTATGCTTTTTTTGTCATTTTTAAATAAATTTATTAATTAAAATTCTCGTAAGAACAAGTAGTAAAAAAAAAATGAGTCATGGTTTTCTAGAAAATGTGGTATTGAATAAATCCATGGTATTGGCCCATAGTAATGTAACAATCTTTCTGGTTTATAGATAAAAAATCCATAGTACATTGGGGTGAAGATCTGCAGTTAAGAATCTTGTTGTTTGTTTTTTTAATGCATCTATGCATAATTTATATATTAATTATTTTTGTAATAATTAAAATTAGTTAAGTTTTATTATTTTTTATGTTATAATTTAGTTACTTTTTATGTTTTTTAATTTTATTTTAGGAATGTGAAATGTATGATAATGTAAATGTTTTGAACTTATCATGGATTGATGTCTATCAATGTTTACATATTCTTATTTCTATTTCCATAAAAACTCTAAGAATACATATAACTACTCACATATGTGTATGTCATTTGTTTTTAACATGTTTTATAATTTTTCTCAATTCATTTTTTTAATGTGATATGCATAACATAGATAGATTATATATATAAAGTTTATAAAAAAGAATTTATAGTAAGAGTTATGATTTTATATAGGTTTGAACTAATTTTAAACATGAAGTTCTAAGATTTCATGGCTATGAATATGTATTGTCATTATTCAAATATATTTTAATGTGATATGCATATTATGAATTTCTTTCCAATTTTTTTTTTATAATTTTTATTAATAAAAACAAAATTGTGAAATAAATTGAGTTTAGCCAACTTATTAATTTTATTACATTATATTTTTAATTACTTTCCTGGTTAAGAATACATTATTTTTTTCATTATAATCTTTTGATGTAATTCCTCATTGATATAACACTTAACTACAACATCTCCTCCATACTGGATTACAGAGTACATCTTGGTACGATGAGATTATTCTAAATCTAGGTCTCCACAGTGTGTGTGTGGGTGTGTGGGTGTGTGTATATGTGTTTGTGTGTGTATAAGAGAGTCAATTAGGTTAAAGTTGGGTGGTCGGGTGGAATAGGTGTTATCCTTCCCACCTAGGTCCAATTCCTACAAGTGACATGTTGGGTTCTTAAATGAGTATATTATGTGGCACTAGAAATATAACAACACTCTTACTCTCACGCTTAGGCTAGAGAGTTGGAATTGAATACCAAAAACTTAGTCAACTAGGTTTAGCTTCGATGGTTAAAAGAATGGCTATTATCCTTCCTACTGTGGTTTTATTGAAACCTAATATTATGTTGCTTCATCAATTGTCTAATGATTCTAGAAAGTTTAGTTGAAGTATTGACTAACATGAGAGGTTGTTCAAGTGGTTGACTAGTAGGGCCACTGACTAAGTGGTTTAATGAATTAAGTAGATAGTTAGGTCAACTCAAGAAGCCAAACCTACAACCTATAATGTTCATGCTATAGGTTGATGGAGAATATTTCTATTAGTTATAGAAAAATGTCTTATCTCTTGATGGATCTCATGTATTGGATATTATGGCATTTCAATGTAAGTGCACCATGAAATCTCAAAGGTGCTAATATGCTAAGGAATCTAAGCACATTGAGCTATACCTTAATCTCTTCATGACCATCTATGTGACCAAGGGATGCGCTATACCAAATACTAGGAAAACAAAATTTCCATTTACTTTTCCAAATATTCAATATGTCAATTTGCCAAAGGCTCTTAGTCCGCAGGTGCTACAACTTAGCACCCATGTGACCTCGTACCAAAAACAAGGGCTAATCCATATTGGAATATCAAAAAGATTATGTGTCACTCTCTTTCAAAAATAATCAATATGGAAATATGTCGAGGGCCTTAAGCCCTTAGGTGCTAACCCTTTGCATCTTGTTACCAAGGCTTGTGATAAAGGAATGAAGTATATTAAGATATTGGGTTATCTCATGAGCTCCCGCATTGAAAAATTTCAATATGAAAAGCATTTGATAGCTAGACTATCAATTGATGAGGGCTTTAGCATCTATTAATTGATGGCCAGGGTCTATAAAACATGTTATTTATGAGACTTTTCTATATAGTGTATTTCGCCAAAGTTTAAGGTTTCGACCCATTGTATGAAATTTTGGGTTTGGGCCTCTTTCTAACTTCCAAGCCTTAGTAAAATACAATTTGAGGTTTCATCCTTTTTTTGTCTTTCATGCCCGATTTTGAGGTTTTTTACCTTTTCTTCTAAGAATGAACCTTGGCTCAATTTAGAGGTTTGGACTTTGTCTTTCCTTTATGTAACATCCCCATGTCTATTTTTTTTTTGTAAAATTATTTATGAGTATGTATGGTAGTGTGAAAGCCATGAATGGTTGAATTAAATTCCTACGAACACTTGAAAATATTTTTAAAATGTTAAAATTTTATTTTGGTGTGAAGTAAAGGATACACAAATCCATGATCTGGGGGTGGTGAGCTTTCTTTCCTTGAAATGCCGTGAAACTAGCCAAATTAAATTCCAAAGTTAGAAAACATAATAACTTCATAAATTTTGTATATGTTCTTATTGGGGAAGATTTATTTCACTACAATAAAACATGACATTAGTGATAGCAATAGCACTAGAAATCAATGTATTTAAACCTATGAATTAGGTTGAAATGGAGGCACAAAACTTAGCGCTACAATGTGTTTCACTTGGGAAAATATTGTCGATTTTAGCACCGAGAACTATTTCTTCCATTCTTACTTCCATAGTTACATCCATTTGTACTTGTAATTTTTCTCCCAATTGTGCTTCTTGTTTTGCTTCGAGTATGGCATTGAAAATAGTTTCTTTTTCAGTTCTCTAATTTACGTGAGCTTCTGCTTCCATTATAATGTCCTTTGTTGCTTCTAATATTCCTTTCATTGTTAATTATTCATTTTCTATTTGAATAGCTTCTTTGTTTTCTTCTTAGGGAATGCAAAGTTTGGCTTGTAATATTACTTCCATTATTACTTCTTTGTTTTCTACCTAAATTGATTTTGTTTTTTCTTCTCAGGTAATGCCATGTTTGGCTGCTAGTATTACTTCCATTACTACTTCTTTGTTTTGTACCTATGTTTATTCTTCTTTTTCTTCTTAGGTAACACAAAGTTTTTCTTCCAAGATTGTTCCTAATGTGCTTCTATTTTGGTTTCAATTGTTTCTTCGATTTTTTCTTTTAGAATGGCTCCATTGTTATCTTCATGGTTTTCTTCCTTTTAATTGTAAGGTTTACCTCATGTTTAGCTCTTGGGTTTGCTTATCCTCATGGTTTTCTTCCTTTTAATTGTAAGGTTTACTTCACGTTTAGCTCTTGGGTTTGCTTCTTTTTTACGTCGAGGGTTTGCTTCCTTTTAGTGTTGGGATTTTCTTCTTAATTAGATTCTAATCCCTATGAATATTAGGACATCATGGAATCGAGCCACCAACCAACTACTTGTAAAGAAGGCACTGTTCCATTGAGCTAGCATTGTTCAAGGAATCAAACCTTGAAACTTTATAAATTCTAAATTCTAAAACGTTAGTTAAATGATAAAACTTTGTAAAATCTTGTAGGTTTATGTTTTTGGATATTGCTTCTATTTTTAGTTAGATTCTAAGGTGTTTTGGTTCTTAATATTCAAATATGATGGGTTGTTGCATGGATCATTATGTGTTTTTTAGACAACATCTATGATTTAACATTCTATTTATAATATTTGAGATGTAAAATTATAGGCACATTCGAGCATTGATTTACGTTTGATGTCAGCCTATGTGCTTGATTAAAGAGAAAATCGAGGAGGGTTGATCTCTTGGTGCGAAATTGTTTATCCATGATTTATCTTCTATGTATCATTCCTTTTTCACTTGAAAAATGTGATTTCCATTCTCTCTTTTGAATAAAACCTACAACCTTTCCATGTATAAATTAAAGTAATAATATAATATATATATATAATATATATATATATATATATATATATATATATATAATTAAATCTCCTTCTATCAACTCAAACAATGAAAAATATAGAAACATAAAAAAAAACTTCCATCATTTTTGACAAGAAAGCTATAAAAATTGATTAGTTTATGTCATATTTGTATATTTACAAATGCAAGTAATTTCTCTACTAATATATGTAGAGAAATGATTTATCTACTTCTTAAATATGAATGCACACCTTCACTCTCTTCATCAGATGTTATTAAATGACATTTAAATATATAGTCATTTTTTTAATATTACTATGATATTGTAGGCATTTCACAAGGGAAATAAACAATAGCTCTCACCTGCAAATTTGTAGCAATATTTTTCTCTGCCTCCATTAGAAACCATTGCCTTTGTTTGATCTTCTTCTCCACTTTAGACTTCTTCTCATTCTTCATAATTAGTACAAC
>APFE030251949.1:0-13808 GCA_000404065.3 Pinus taeda
TAATTAATCATTATTATTATAAAATCTATATTTATAATGCGAATAAAATATAATTAAACATTTTTCTCAAGTTAAATTACTATATAAGTGGTTAGAGTCTCATACCTCCTAACATTTTGTCAATCATTTGATTATTGTTATAAATGCTTGAAAAAGGTCAAAATTGAAATTCAATTCCTTTTATGAGTTGTTAAATTATCAAACTCTTGACCGTTTCAAAAAGAAAAAGAGGAAAACACCCTACGCCCTCCATCTTTGGAAAGGGACGCCCTCTATGTTAAGTCAAAACATCACCAATAAAATGAAAAGTATTGAAGAGGATGGAAAGGAAATAGTGAAGCATAACTGAATATTCGGAACCACGACTAGATGCAATAACCATTCTCTGACAACGTTATTCTATCCACGAATCTCAATTTATTATCCATATTTTTAATATGTGTCTCCTTCCTGTTCCACATATCTTGAAGTTTATGCTTTCCAACTTTTCTTAAATTCCATGCATTTGCTACCATTCGGATATAGACCTTGAGAGGGCAATGTCCCCGCGAAATTGTCGGGGAATCAATTTCGCGGGGAATTGACTTTCAGTAAGATTCGGATCTTGTTTCCGGAAATTTTTTATAAGTAAATTGGGTCAATTCTGAACTGTTTTCATAGTTTAACAGAATGAGAATATTTTCATTCCTACTTTCTGCCCTCTTTCTTTCCAATGTTTCTTCCGACTCTATGGATTTTCTACCATTTACGTAAAGTGAATAAAATAAAATTCTGTCGGCTGATTCAAATTTTCTATGTTACGGTTTTCATCACAGATTTAGTGGTTGGAGATGATTAATTTGTCCCGAAAGAATTGATTTGTGTTTTTGTCGAATGGATGTTTCAGATTCATAATTTCTGGATAAGTTACTTTCATATTTAGAATAGTTTTAAGTGGTTTATAATCATGTACAATATTAGATCTGTAAGATTTGTGGGAACCAAATTTCCTCACTTAAAAGTGGATTATTTTTTTGATATTTTGATATTTAAATTTTTCTAAGAATGTATGGAATTGAGCGAAATAGGATTTGTGAAGCTTTTCCATAGATTATAGATGATAAATTTCGTAACACTGACATGTTAGAGTTTTCTAGGTACATTTAAAATTGATGGGGAGTAGAGGTAGATACCCAGAATAGAGGTAGTGGAGCTTTGTCAAGTCATAAATTTTGTAAGAATTGTTGAATATATTGTTGGTTCCACATGAAAAATGTCATTTAGAGTTGTTTAGGCACATTTAGAGTGATTGGGAGTAGAGGTAGGTACCAAGAGTAAAGATAGTGGAAGTTTGTTAAGTCGTAAATTTTGTAAGAGTTGTTGAATATATTGTTGGTTCCACATGAATACCATGGGCAATACCAGCTGGTTCTCATAACATTGGGCCGTCAAAGTCCACCGTAAGTTCATCAAGGTTAAAGTTTACCTTAATTATCAACAAAAATAATAAATAAAGTAGAATTTTATTTTATCATTATTTTGACAAGTTAAAATGTTACTTTTATATTACCATTAATCTTTTTACATATCAAAATGGTTTATAACACTCGGACGTACAATATGCTTTTGCTATTAGTTGGTTGGAGAGTCATTTCTATGGCCAAACCATGGACAAACACCATCGAACCTGAAGACAAAAAAACTTAAGTAAACTTCTAATATTTTATCTCAAGTTAATTTTAAATATTAGTTTTAATATTTTACTTTTATTTTATTGTTAAATTTAATTTATCTTTATGTATTTTTGACCAAGTTAAAATATTTACATTACATAACATATATACTTATGACCAAACATTTCAAAAATATTGGCATATTTAACTTGTACTCATGTAACATCTAACCCTATCTAACCCCTATACATATCCGAAAAGTTGGTTGTAGAGCACCTCTTGACCCAGTCATATATATGTGTGAGAGAGAGAAAGATATCCCAAAAGTTGGTTGTAGAGCACGTCTCGACTGAGTCATATATATGTGTGTGAGAGAGAGAAAGATAAATAGCTAATTATTCCATAAACTTCTTTTGTGTAGCTAAGAGCTTGTCTTCCTGCCTATCCACCTATGGACCAAATATAGTGATGTGATTTTCCTGGTTAAGGGTGATAATTGTCTTCATTGTTAGTTTCACTACTATATTATGATAGATTTTCTTCGAAAAGAAACAACTATTCCATTTTCTTTACCTTTTGTTTCAACTTCACTTAAAAAAAAAGATAAAAGTCTTCTATGGAATGATAAAAATAATTTAATTTTATACATGGATAAATATATATATTCAAAAAGATCCATCATTTTTTTATATAATAGAAAATTAAACTTACATATCTTTTGATGATATCTAAAAACCAAACCAAAAAAATAAAAAAAATAAACTGGATTAACTATCTTATCTTATCAGCAAATTATATATATATGTTTTTGCTTTCTCAATATATTTCCTGATTGATTTTATTTTAAATTTCATTCTCATTTTTATTTCTAAATTTCATTCTCATTTGTGTGAATATTAAATTTCATAATTTCAATTTTTCAAAGTTTTAAATATTTTATAAATTCCTAAACACACTTTCAATAATAAAATTCATGATTTTATAAAATCCTCTATCATGTCATTCGAGAATGAATTAAAAACACATTCATATAACTATAATATCTACCAAAATTATAAAATAAAAATCCATCATACATAATAATCAAATAACCACCGCCTAAAAATAAAAAAACATAAATTACGATTAATTAATTTTATAAATTTCATGTAATTGAATTAAATTGCCGTATTGTTAAATTAAATCTCAACTCCTAATATCCCAAATGCTCGGCTCTTTTCTGTAGTGTGTGTATAATTTTTAACCTCTATGCGTTTCAATATTAATAAATAATATAGGCGTACCTTTACAAAATAAAATTATATGTTTATATAAAATTTCAATATTATATGTTATATAAAATTTTAAATTATGGAAAGATTAATTTATTTATATTTAATTTAAATTTAAATTATTAACTTTAAGAATCTATTTTTATTTGGATTTATCACATTTCTGGAAATTAAATCTCTAGAGATGTAAAAATTTTATCGAGTTTTGCACTCTAAAAGAGGTTTGTAACTGAAAATATTTTATGCATGTATCTTTGATAAATTCTAAGTTAAGAGTGGTTGGATAAATTCTAAGATAAGAGAGTTCAGAAAATGCATGTTGTGTTTGCCCCATAGACATTGGTATAGTCATAACTCTTCATCTTACATAATTTTGTTCTTTTAGTGAGGAGTCATTATAATCTTGCCAACCAACTAACAATCCTCTAAGATTTTATTAATACCAACAAAACAACAGTCATGAGAATTGTATCCAAAATTATCACCTATCATACTTTTGTTTATGACAACAACTCCTTCGAGGAAGTTCCTTCATATCCACAAGAATAATTGGAATCATACCATTGAAAAAGGATGAATGGAGGAGGTTGGAAAGCATAATATAGGCTTGAAAATAATTGTAACTTGATATTTCTTGCAAAATAGGATAAAAATTTATCATTTTTAAGACACTCGTCACATATATTTTTTTATATGGATGTGGCATTTGGGTTGTAATATATCTAAAGAGTTATGGAAAAGATTGAATAGATCCAAAAGCAATTTATATCCTACAAAATCAAAATTAAAGGAAATACTCCCTACCCTATCCTCCGGATTCAACTTAACCTTTCCTCCACTGCAACCATAGCCATTACTAGGTATCTTACATACAACAAGAAGTTATACAACATGAACGCCAAGATGTTTCCTAAAATTGCTTCTAACTCTAACCTATGCCCCCACATTAATTGCTTCTAACTCTAACCTATGCCCCCACATTCAGCTCAAGTGACAGTGCCATAAGCATGTTGTGTCTTGCCTAAACCATTAGGGAATAAAGGAAGATATAAACTTGTGGAACATGGATAATAGTAAATATTATAGTACTTCCAAATCTAAGGAGAACTTGTGGAACAATAAAGCATTAGAAGAGAACTAAGTATCATGAGCTTCATAGTGAATTAAGCTCATAGTGAATGTGGGAATTGGTCAACTCCCAAAATTCCATCGAATGGAAGATTCTATCACTGGTGAGATCCTAAGAGGGTCAAAGGTGGCTAGAACTTTCTCTTACATTGTCCATCTTATATTGAAATTCAATTTATCTTTAAAAATACTTCTTACACTACCAACCTTCTTGGTTTTTTAAGTTACAAAAATTATGGATCTAGTCAAGCTCCTTTCACTTATTTTTTAACATGGAAATAGAATGTCAAAGAATTCTCACTAATATCTTACTCTATAGAGGTATGAGAGACCATGTGGGTCTCAGTATACATTAATCACCTTCAAATATATGCCATGTGTCAACTCACATTAATGTTTACATTAATTTTTTAGTGTTTTTAAATATATATTTCACTAGTATTCTGGAGAAAAAACCATATAGCTTTGAAACATCTCTCTTTATACACACACACACACACACACTTTCTCTCTCCAGATATAGGTATATATGAGTCTATTAGTTATTCTAGATATTCAAATATTTTATTTAAGGTGTCTATTGAAATATTTTTAAATATTGAAGGAATTAGATATCATTATTAATCTAAAAGGTGAAAATATAAATTTGTATCATAGTAGGGAGAAACTCTTATGTTTGGTTAAAGCATAATAATTGAGCCTCACATAACTGTTATGGTTTTCTAGAGTTATATATGGGGCCATTTGTACTCTAACTGTAACATAGGGAACTAGTATAAGATAATATATTTTCCCCTTCTGGGGTATCTTAATCCTTGTGTTCTTTCGTCTTATTTCCCATCTATTTTTGCATGCATTTATGATAGGCTATTAAAGCAAACAATTCGTATTAATGCCATAGAGAGTGTGATTTTATTAACCATGTAACTATGTAGACATAGCCTTAGTTGTAGTAGATATGTGTTGAAGGTGCTGGATATTGCCAACATACAAGGGATCTCCCCGATATGAGGTCCCAATCAGACTTCACACTATTTGGTGTAGGAGTCTCATCTGACTGTATGGTATGGTCACCATTGCAAAGGTTTAATAGCTATGCCTTGGTTACAACACATACACAAGAGGTCACAACATCTTTTTGGGGTAGCCAGTATGTAAACTTTGTGTGACAGTAGATGAAGAATGTACAAGATTGTTTCACAATTGGTAAAGGGAAATTAGGGAAGTAATAGTACTATCCTAAGAGAGACCCGGGAGAATATGAGAAATACCTATTGATTTACTTGCAAATTAGTTCACAAGATAAACAATAATCATAAAAACATAACATAAATCATTCAACAATATTCATATCTAAGCAATGAAATAGTTCATTAACATTAGTATGTAATACACCAGCATATACCGCAAACACATCAAGAATATTCTTACTATATTTACGATACATGAATGAAGAAGTGTTGGCATGAAGATCTTCAAATTATTAATGAAAGGTTCCAAGTACACTCTTACATAGGTGAAATAGTAAATCCGGTAATGGAACTTGAAGGAACAACTTTCTTCTCCAAAGTATGATTTACCTCCTATGTAATACAAGAGAAGCCAAGGTAAAAATTTATGAATTCAATCCATTTACTTGAGTTATGAGGAGCTATTTATAACAAATGACAATGAGTTTTGATTTTCCTCATGACTTTTCAACTCCTATGACCTATGGGCTTCCATACAAACTTTCACATTTCATACAAGACCTTTTACAATCCACATGTGCCTTTTCATATTCCACATGTGTCTCTCGAACTCCATTACATTAAACTTATTATAAAATACGAAATACACACAAGACAATGGGTATATGAGACAAAACTTCTAATAGGACAAAATTTTATCAAATAGATAAGTCATTTGCTTCTTCATGGAGCTCATTAATAATGTATATATTCCATGCTTCAAATTATGTCGAAATGGCTTTGATTTCTATTGGAAAATCTACTGCAACTACATATTCACCTCCAATGCTTCTGTAAATATGTATTTGGAGTTGTATTATACACTATTCCACAACCATGACAGTTTCATGTGAGCTTTAGCTGGTGAAATTGCATGTTGTAGAATAATGTGCTTAGTGATCTCCATGACTTCTTATTCTTTTGTTTGTTTTATTTTCTCAATGTATTTCATCAACTCTCGTAGGATGATATCCCTACCTTTGGTCTCTCTAAGTGATCTCGTTGAAGGAATCTCATGCTTCTTTGCCAAGGAATCCAAATCATTATGCAGTCAATTTTAAGAAACTATAGTGATAGCTGACTATTTTCTGAGATAGATGTAGTTTTGACTTGGGATTATTAGCTCTAAACTATTTTCCTCAACAAAAATCCTATCATTTCTAATCAACTATTGCGAAACATCTGGATATTTTGCAGCCCATTCCTAGATTTTGTCAACAACTCTACTTTCTACCTTTAGGATCTTTAGGACTTCCTGTGCCTTCTTTTATATACCAACTGGGGCACGACTACCTCATGTAAAAGTGGCATTTCATCATACAACTGTGCCATGGGATCCTCCATTAGTCCCAATTCCTCTTGTATGGATGACTGCCATTATGTTGTGTTGAAGTTGATGGAATATAGTCACTAGCTTTCTACATTGAGGTGTTCATCTTATTTCTTTAGTACAACAAAATATTTCCTCAATTGTGCATTCTCATTCAAAAGATACTCTTAATTATCCTATGTTTTTGTAGCAAAAATAACATTAGCTTCCATGATTACCTGAGGATTCCTCCTAGTATTTCTAGCTATCCACTTTTTTATGGATAATGAGACTACAATATAAGGAACGTTTGGGAAGAATGTCACCTATATCGCATGATTATTTTCTTCACCTCGTCAAATGTAACATTTTATACATCCATGACATTGTCCTCTGGTGGATGTATGATTCCCATTTGTCCTCTGGTGCATGTGTGATTCCCATCTCATCAAATGTGAGATGGCCACCTGTAAGAGGAGGTTCTACCAAAGAAATTACTTCATCATCTATGGGTTGGATGGAATCATCTTCCTCCAATTCTTCTACTATTTCTTAATTCATATGTTCTTCTTCCAACATTTGTGTTGCTTCCTCCTCTAGTGAATGCCTTCATTGTTCTTCTTCTACTCTCCTTCTTTCCTCCTCTTCTTCTTGTTTATTTCTAATAAATTTGTCTTGCTTCCTCTTCTCCTCTTCTTCTTATTGCATCTTTGCTTCCAATTATCTCTTTTCATGTTCATCTTCAATAACTTTCTTATTCAATGGGTTAGCCTTCCATTTTATGTTGTTTCCTATTGGCGTGTCATGCTTCATCCTTTTCTTGGGAGCTATGCTACTAGCTTGAGTTGTTGTTGCTTGTGGTGCCTCCTGAGTCAGTACATCCCGAGTTGGTTGAACTTGGGGGCAACAGAGTTCATTTCTTGCATGTGTCTTTCTTAGTGCATTATACTAGTTATTCACCTTTTCATCTTCTATAGTGGTCACCGATGTATATCCCCAAGTGAATCCATTTCTATCACAATGTTTCTTGCACAATTTCCTAGGATCATACCCGTGAAAGTGCATGATTGCAAAGTGAAAGTGGTCTAAATATTTCATTTCAACTTCTACTCCCTTGTGGATTTTCAGCTTATACATTCCAATCGTCAAAGGGAAAGTGGGCCCAGGAGCCTTCTTCCTTCTATGTATAACTCCTAACAACCATTTATTTAACTGATAAGGAACTTCTTGAAAGACCACCTTATTAGCCACATATTGTGGCATAAGATGAGGTGGACTTTAGCATCTGATGCATCTAACATATGTAACCTCTAGTGCACTTAACCAATTTATGATATCATGTACTGCCTCTTTCACCTAGTCATTCGTGTAAGGAGGGTAGATTTCATAAATCATCTGAAATATGACTATAAAGCAATGCTTTGCCAATCGATCATAACCCCTCTGAAAATCAACTCTGATAATAACTTACAATGGAAGTAGACTGGAAATTTGTCTTGTGGGGTCCAATTCCAATACATCCTGGGACTGCATATCAGGCATAGACTCCATCTAAGAGATATGCTAACATATAGAACTTTGGTTCTTGGTTTTCCCATAGATCTTCTTTGGCCTTCCCAACGTGTCACGAAAACTCAAAAGAAAGAATATCTAGCCAACTAAATGCTTTGCCACGAGTAATAACCAAGTTGATCATGAATATCTAATTCTCTTCAAATAATTCTACGTTATTTTTCCCATGCAGCATACAACACATAGCAATAAGATATTGGTACACTTATCTCAAAATTTTAGTTAAGTAAAATGCACTTGGGCAGTGTCACAACTTGCCATGCTCTTGACACCAAGACTTGATGATATCACTTATGTTGAGATTGGCCCATCTAGTATATAATATATTATTGGAATACTCTATGAGCTTCAACATCTTATAATGAACATGCATGTCCTCTCCATGGTAGTTTGAAAGCTGACCCCCACTTTCACTACGAAGCACTAGATCTGAGTCATCCACATGAGATAGAATCCATTCAATTACCTCCACACAAGGTATGACTAGGAACATGCATGAAATCCTATGTATACTAGACTACTTGATGTTCATGTAGGCTTACTTTTCTACCAAATTCTCACGGAACTGTTTCTGCATGAGTGTCTAATATCCACTACTTCTTCAGTGCTTGGTTTTGAAGCTTCTTTTGAGGCCACTTGACAAGTAGTGGTAGGCATCACTCCAAAATATGATGATAGAGCAATAATATTAGTATCTAGAACACTTGTACAAGGAAACATGCTCATGGAAATAAATATTAGCTTAAAGAAAACCTTTATCTATTACAATCAATAACTTTGAAAATCATGTTCAGAAAGCCATCAATATTAGCTAAGAGTTTAATCATATCGAAGATGGAACATGGTCACTTGTATAGGTAATAAAACTGCATCAAAATAAGGAGGGCATAGTGTTAGAGAATGAAGGGAAGTTCAACGTTCACTCAAGGCTTCAAGGTGTACTCATGCATTCAAGAAAGAGAGAGAGAGAATCAAGGGTGTAGGGTGCATTGTCAAAGCATAAATGGATTTTATTCATGGGTTGAGGATGTACTCATGTGCTCAAGTAGGCTAAGAGGGTGCAAGGGCACATGTTGAAGTGTTGAAGGGGTCATGATTCAAGCCTTCCTTGTGCAGTCAAGCACAATTAAGAAGAACAAGGAGGGTGCATGGCATATAACCAAAGCATGAAGGTTAAAGAATTCATCGGTTCAGGGCACACTCGTGCGCTCAAGGAGGGCGCAATTATTTCAGTCAAAATAGTGCTCAAGAGGAAAACTTGATTTTCTGGGCATAGTTTTCTAAGACAGTCTGGCCCTTTCTTCCATAAGTGTGCTCTAGCTTGGAATGGATCAATAACAAGTCCAAAAATAAGGCAAAATGATTTGAATGCTGAGAGGAGGGGTTTGTAAGTTCTTATATATTCTATCACAATCATGATCATAATATGAGGAGTTATAAAATGTGAATAGTCTCAACCCGCGACAAAAATTTAACACTTTTACTAAAAATAATAGACTGAAATGCCAATAAAGAAACTGAAAAGAAGTGAAACACCAAGAATGAAAAAAATATCACCAACAAAAACAACAAAAGAAAGCAATAGATTCAACAAGAAAAACTTACTTCGAAAGAGAATCAATGAAGAGCTCCTTGATCCAAAGGAGTGTGCTTAGTAAAGATTAGAATGATTATGTAAAAGAATGATTAATTGGATTGATTATAAAGAGATTACATGCAAATCCATTCCATGCATGCTGACCACTTTTTGATGCATGAATGAGTTAGTTGAGTGAAGTGGGATCTTATTTTCTAGGAGTGCGCCAACATGCAACAAAAAGTGCATGCATGAAGTTGAAGAGGGTGTAGTTCTTCATGCCAAAGGAGTGCACTCAACTCGAGCTGCACTCACTAAAGTTGATGGAGTATGTTGAACTAGGATGTAGTTGTTCATCCTAAAGAAGTGCACTCAACAAGGGTACAATGATTCATCATATTGGAGTGCTCTTTTGCCCAAGGGGGGTAATTTTTTTACCAACAATGCCTCTTTGAACTATAATTGTGAAAGGAATAGTGCTTTTCTTACTTTTATTAGTGTCTTGCATGTTAAACAAAACTAGCTACTAAGTTAAGAAAAACTACACCATGCCTTATCCTTGGAAAAGATAACACAAGTTATTTTAAAGATAGGGGGATGAAACTTAGAAAAAAGTAACTTATAAGAAAAATACACTTAGGGAAGACATTGGGATAGTCAATCAAACAACATGACATAACTAGATAATAGAACGATAGTTCACGTAGGCTCCATAATTGAGTTAGGAAAACAATTTGGAGGGTCACTTTTGTAGGGAAAACAACATGAGAATATATTCTTGTGATAAGGGATAGAACTATAGCCTTGGCATACAATATTTACAGTCAATGGGAAAGAAGAGAAATAAATAGATCATATTATGGTGAAGGAAACAAACATGTATCCACTTGAGAAGTTTGTTGTCTAAAGTGTATTGTTAGATAATTGTTGCATAAATCCATTGATGGTAATCATTCATAAAAGGAAATAAGTTGCAAGATGTTGTGGGATATTCTCAATAGTAATCCAAACAAATCAAGGAAAGTATGCAAGAGAGCCATATTTCATTTTTTGATAAGTTGTGAGATTTAAGTCCATGAGGCTCCTCATTTGTGAAGGAGAATAGATGTGAGAGAAGAACATAAATGGAAGATCGATGAGAGTAAGAAAAAATGATTATTATTTCAACATAAAGCATAATTTCGAAAATTTTGAGGTGTTATGTTAAAATAAAATTATAATGGCTTAGAACTAAATGACACAAGTGTTTAATTTGAATTAAAAAGAATGTGCATTAGCATATGATGGTTAAAATTAACATTGAGTATGGAATTCAGTAAGGTATTGAAAATTACTTGAAGTGTAATAAAATAAGTGTATGTCCTTCATAAAGAAAAGTATGTTTTCGTTCAAATATATTTACTTTTGAAAATTTCAAGTTTGAGTGAAAGGAAGCAGAAAATGGAGTTAAAATCAAATTATTGGGATATAATCACATAAAACATGAATATTTTGAGTGGGACAAAACGAAATAAGAAAGTTCTTTGAGATGATGATGACTTCCAGAGGATGTTCTAGGTCATGAGATGTTGGAGAAATTGTGCCTTCACTTCAGTATATGCAATAACAGCTAGAACTATGTTAATCTATTAAAGACAAATAGAAGCACATGTGCATGCATGAATAGCCATTACTTGAAAACTAATATCTAATCATCTTAAATTAGTGAACCACATTTTTTTTAAATTAATATTCACATATGTATTTTTTTTTGTCAACAATCACTATTTTAATAAGTCAAAACACTGAATCGTTTTTTAGCAGGATATGTCTCTTCATAGGGAATATTGATATGAACTATAATGTCTTAAAAACAAAAAAAGTTGATCAGAGTTGGTGGATGTCTATATAGTTGTGTGAGAGAAGGGTTGTGATTGGGTACCTCAAGAAAATACCTACCTATGAAGAGGTTTTTGCATACCAATAAGTACCAATCTAGAACGATGTCTAGAACTAAGGCAAATTATACATAATGTTTACAACAACTTTGAGTGGGAATTAGGAGTATAAAAAGGAATTACTACAATTTCGACTCTTTTGAAGTTAGTATTTGGTTTAAGGAAAGTTATTCTATTGTATAACATTGCTACTACAAAAAATAAGGCCACTATGAAAGTGACTACAAAAGCAAGCAACCAGGCCTAAGAAAGGGTAAAGAAAATGTCTCCAACACTCAAGAAGGGGTAGTTGAGTCAATGTTCATCTCATGTAAAGTCATTGAAAGAAAAAAAAAACAAGAATATTTTTTTATTAGAGTCTCTAAAAGAATCACATGACAAGTAACAAGAAATTATCCTCTAACATCGATTACTTTGTTTAATTTGAAGTTATTTTAGGAGATAATTATCACGTTAAAGGCATAGGAAAATGTTTTTTGTCTATCCCGACTAACAGAATTGAGAGGAAACAAATTTGTGATGACTTTTTATGTGAAAACTATTAAACAAATATCTTGAGTCAACACGAGTATAGTGTCATATTTAAAATCTTCACTTGTACAACCCTAGATAAGTCACTTAATAGAAGACTTGTTGCAAAGTTCCAAATCAACAAGAATAGAATATTCCCCTTGAATATGGGAAGTGTAAATATGTCATAGTCATATGCACAAAATGTCTCAAGAATAGATGAGACTTGGTTTCTACATCTTTGATATGGTCACCTACCTTTTAGGAAACTTAATCCCTCGAGGAAGCAATCAATGGCTAAGGGAATACCAATATTGAATTAGAAAATCAACGATTGAGATAGTTTTTTAGAAGCCTCTTGTATAGTCAAGGAGCATATATACGTTTGCATATAGATTTATGTAGATGCATGCAAACTCAATCCATGTCCAAGATTTTATTCCTAACATTTATTCATGATTTTAGAAATAAATTTTATTTTTATCATTTGAAAAACAAATTATCAGTAGTAGAACATGGCTAATTAGTTACTAAAAAAGTGGCTAAAATTTGAATATAAATGATCATTTTCCAATCAGTGATCAATAGTGGCTAATTTACAATATCCTATAACGCGACCAACTTTTAGTCGTATTTAACTTAGTCATTAATTTTTTATCTCAAATTTATCGTCTAGTAGTATATTTAGTCATTAATTTAGTCATTGATTTAATCATTAATTGCTATACTCAACCACCAAATACACAACAAAATATACTACTATATGCTTGCCCGATAAAACTAATTAATGATCAAAGAAATATGACAAAAATGTTGGTCGCGTTGTAAAATACTATAAATTAGCTACTAATTGTCACATATATGCAAATTTTAGTCATTGTTTGAAGCTAGTTAATGACAAAAACATATGAATAGAATTTTGCCTTGTTTTAAGATACTATGCATTAGCTACTAATAGTCATATATATGCAAAATTTAGTCATCATTTGTAATAAAAAAATTATAATTTACAATAATCATTTATCTTTTTTGGATAGTTTCATATTCATTATATAAAACACTGAGTTAGTAGTTTATATTCATTTCATTTATTTTCATTAATAATCATTATAAACGACTAATTTAGTCATATATTAATTTTATTTGTGGATCATCTTTAATGCATATAAGATTACTAAAATTTTAGCAATTTTAGAATTTGGAATTTTAAATTTGTTAACTATTAATGCAACATAAATTAATTTAGTATGACTTTGCGACTTTACTTATTTAATATTTGTTATATATTATAAACTAATATCATTTTTAAATATTATTTTTTAAAAAAATAGGCAGTTTAATATAGCCTTATCTAATAATATTTATTTTTAATATATTAATAAATCAATATCATAATTTAAATATTATTATTTAAATATAGCAATTACTTGAAATTATGTCTCTACATTGTTCTCTATTTAAGCCTTTTGTCATGCCTTGCCTCTTCATCTGGTCCTAATGATGAAATTATGTCTCTACATTGCTCCTTATATAAGCCTTCGTCATGGTCTGTTTTTTCATCTGATCTTAATAATGAACCACATTTGTTGGTTTGAAATAAGCTGGGCATAATGTCATTATGCAT
>APFE030251956.1:0-11634 GCA_000404065.3 Pinus taeda
GGGGGGGGGGGGGGGGGGTGGTAGTGAATCAGTAGTTATAGAAAATATACAACTTAAAAAACTTTCACCAAATCAAATAATCAAACACTACAAGGCATATTATTAGTGGATTTGAGAAATTAGACCATAATAATAGTTAGCATAGACATCATATCAAACAAACATAAAGGACACATAAACATCTCGTGGAAACCCCTAAGGGATAAAAACCACCTTGTTTTTGTTAATTCTCTACCTCTCTTTCTTCTATTAATCAATTAATTTCTTTTACAACATTTAGTTGGCCACCAACAACAAAGAGCCACTACCCCTATAGAAATTTAGCTGGACACCAACAACAATGAGCCACTACCCCTATCTTGAAAAGCCACCACTTGCTAAAGGCCACAACCTCCTCAAATTCAATGGGTTTCACTTTCATACAATTTCATATTGGGCCTTAATAAAAACAATCAAATGAATACATAAACCACTCATTAAAATACAAATCCCTCTCCAAACTCACACGACATCACATATTCTCTTTCTCTCTTGATCAATGGTTGCCATCAATGTCAAACCAAGCAACACCAAGGGCTACCCTGATATTGCATGGGAATTTAGACTTGAAAAACCATCCTATTCTAAGCCAAGGATATTCTAGATGGATTCTGGTCATCGAGATGTTTTCGTTGATATATGGCATTCCACGTAGTTCTTCACGGTTTGAGAGTTATTCGTGTTTGAAGTTAGTAACCCCAATTAGTGGGCTAAAACACGATGGGGTTGTGGCATGGCACTCATAATTGGTTGTGGTCATTGAATATTCAATAATTTTTTTTTTATACTCCTAAAATCCCTGTAACGTTCACTTGTTGAGGACCCTCTCGACTCAATACATTTCTATAAATAGTGACCCTCATATCCTCTAGTATGCACTTTTCAACGAACTATCTTGTGAGAAGACCTTTGTAATTTTTCGGCCCTCATGAGATTCTAACATAGGATTTGTTACAGGGAGTTTAAGGTTTCAATGAGTTCTGGTTAAGGCCCAAAATTTTGATAAAGTTTGAAGGTATGTTTTGAAGCAAGTTTAGAGCCTTGGATTCTAGGATTTCACTGCTTCAAACAGGTCATCGTGGAATTTTCTCTATAACATTTTTTCTACGAAGCTTCAGAAGTTGAAATTAAAACCAATTTGAGCTAAAATCTTGATGAACCACATGACTGAATTTTAGATCTTGGTTCACTATATTTTTGGAGTATAATCCGAGGAATTTAGGGTTTTTGTAAGCTCCCGAATTCCATGTCAAACATAAGACCTTGGGAAAATCATCATAACTTTCTCTCTAAGCATTGGATTCAAATTTCGTAGATAGTGACAGAAGGAGGATGGATTGTAGTTTGTTGTGTATCGTTTTTAGGGCCAATGGTAGAAAAAATGACATGTGGCACTTCGTACAAGTTCAGTCTACTGAACCAATCTATAATCTGATCATTGTGGGATTTCTAGCATAACTCTTTCTTGAAGAATCGAATATTGATTAGACCTATAAGGTTGGAAAGAGGACTTAGAGGGATACCACAAGACTAAATTTCAGACCTTGGAGATCCGAAATTACATTGATACAACATATTCAATATCGAGCTCCTAGAAGGAAAGAAAAAAATATGCATTCAAGGATCACTGTAGTAAGGACCACACATCAACGGTCAAGGGTAAGTATGCTATAACAAGGTATGCATGGTTAGTGTTTGCATTTGAATTTTTATTATCATCTTTGACATATGTTTTTACATGACAACGTAAGTATATTGTTTTGTATTTTTTTGGGTCTTGCTTGTTAATGCATGTCCATGAAGGATGACACTTTAGAACAACTCAGACACATACTAGAAGGACATGCTATGCTAAGGTACCATTACTTGAAGCAAGCACAATAGTACCTCAACAGCTGTAAGTGATACAAGAATAAATGTCGAGTCAAGTGTCAGGTCTTGTCAAAAATCCAGTGTTGTAAAAGAGTCATCATTGTAAATTTGTAAAAAAGTCATCATTGAAAGAGTCATTATTGTAAAAGAGTCAATCTGCCTAGAGTCAAAGAGGCATTGTTGGGAGGTATAGGAGTCAGTGATGGGATGATGTCATGGTTGGGTTTCAGGTCATAGTGTGATTGGGTGTTTGGTAAAGTACAAGAAAATCATCGTAAATCATATTGTATCATGTATAATTGTCCCTGGTACGAGAGTCCACACTATTTTCTCATATTATAGGGTGGCAGGGAGGTGCTAGGTAGGTGCATGAAGTCACCTACAGGTTGGATCTTATGAACACTTTAGGGTGGTAGGTTTGTCTAGGATTTTGGGGCACCCATTCAGTTGACTACTAAAGAAACCAAGGCATTGGGGCGTCCTTCTAGTGGGAGTTGGAGAATAATGCTTTTCTAGAATTCTAGGAATTTGTAACTTTCATTTCAGTTGGGACTGGAGATTAAATAATTTATTAGAAAATCGTTCAATGGTTTTTGACATGGAGGGGGTTTTCCACCTAAAATTCTTGTTCCTATTGTTTTCTTTTGTTTACTTTTGATACTGGATAGACATTAATAATAATTGAAGATTAAATAATGCTCTGAAAATATTTAAAAGTGTTAATTGCCTAGGAATAATGATTCACCCCCCCTCTTAGTATTTCCAACAACTGGTATTAGAGCTTGGTTCCTTCAATAATAGTCTAACAACTGGAAGGAGATCATGGAATACACCAAGAATAGAGTTCCTTTGTTCAATGGAAATAACTATGCACTTTGGTGTGGAAGAGTGTGGGGTCATTTGCTGGCACAAGGATACAAGGTATGGGAAATCGTTGAAAAAGGCTTCACATTGACCTCGGATGAACAAGGTAAGAAAAATATGGCGTATGATGCAAAGGCTAAATATCTTATTATCAGTGGGCTTATCGAATATGTCTATCTTAAGGTATTGAGTTGCAAAACTGCTAAAGAGGTATGGGGCAAGCTTGAGAATATATATGCAAGTGACTCATGGGTGAGAGAAGCAAAGCTTCAAATTTTTAGGGAAAATTTGAGCAACTCAGAATGAAGGAAGATGAATATATTTCTACATACTTTTAGCGTGTTGATGAAACAATAGATATGTTGTAAGGTTTGGGAGAACCTATTGGCACAAAAATTGTTGTCCGAAAAATCCTCAAAACCTTGCCAACAAGATTCAACCCAAAGGTATCTGTCTTGGAAGATAGATCGAATCTGACCAACCTCAGCATAGATGAATTGCATGAAATTTTTATGACATATTAAATCGGGATTGAAGAAGAGGATGGTACATCTCACTTAGAAACAACATTTTCTGTATCTAATAAGATTAATAAGGAAAAGCAGGCTCCGAAAGAAAAAACTTGCAGTTGTAAGGATGAAGAAAAGGAAGAGGATGAAGAAGAATTTTCAAATAAAGGATTTTCCTACTTCACACAAAAGATGAGAACATGTACGGGAAAATTCAAAGGTAAACTTCTATTAATATGTTTTTATTTTGGTGAGGTTGGGCATTTTACAACTAATTGTCCTTACAAAAGTGAGGTTGTTAGAAAGGGAAAGAAAGGTCCTAAGAAGTACAAAAAGCAAGGCAAAAATAAATGGTTTAAGAATAGTTTCTTCTCCAAAGAAGATAGCTCCTCGTCTAATGAAGACAATGATAAAAAAGAAGAATTCAACAGAAGAATATTTTTATGGCCATGCATAATAAGAAAGAGGCATCTGATGAAGAAGCAGTAGAAGATATGACTGAGGTTGAATTTCAAAATGAAGTGATCAAGGTTATCAAAGAGCTCAAGGTTGAAAAGAAGCACATCAAAACTCTTGAAGACAAATTAAATACAGAAAGGAAACAAGTCCTAAATCTTAAAATCAAGGTTCAAGAAGAATACAAATGAATTGAAGAATTGCTCGGGAGAGAATTAAAGGAAAGCAACAAGGAAAGAGAGGCATTGGAAGCTGAAATAGTCTCTCTATGAAAGGAAGTAAAAACTAGAAAATCTCTTCAAAAATACGCCAATAGCTCAAAGGCATTGGAAGAACTCATCAACAATTAGCAATCATTAGTGACAAGAGTGGTCTTGGTTACAAAGAAAATTCTGAAAAGGAGTCAAGTCCTTCTATGACAACGAAAGAAGATGGATATGCCAAATCTACCAAGCAGGTAGATCTCTCAGCTAAATCAAGAGATCAAGACTGGAAGGAAGAACTATGGAAAATAATTTGTCGAAGACGATTTCCTCCTAGGTATCAAACTATCTTTTATGGTCATTGTTCTTCATGCGGAAGGTTTGGACATAGAGCTGTAGAATGTCGCATGCATGTTTGGAATGAATATAGTTCCAGGAGATCTTTTAGAAATGGATATTCCAGAACTCAACAAAATATCAACAAATTTGATCATTTGGGAGATGATGTCAAATGTTACAAATGTAACAATTTTGGACATCCAGCTAAAGATTGAAAACTTGGAAGCTCTTCAAAGGAATTTTCGCAAAATTAGAATGAACAAGTATGGAAAAAGAAGACTGAAAAATGTGTTATCGCTCTCAAGGCTCAAAGAAACATAACTGTTTGGTATGTTGACAATGGTTTCTCAACATGTACGATTGGTGATAAAAATAAGTTCACATCCTTGAAGGAAAAGAAGGATGGAACATTGTCTTTTGGAAATGACAGGTCTTCAAACGTCATAGGAGTAGGTATAGTCACGCTTGGAAGAAAGGATGCGTTAGCGAAGGATGTGTTGGTTGAAAATATGAACCAAAATCTGCTCAGTGTTGGATAGATGTGCAATCATGGACACACGATGCTATTCAACTCTAAAAATTGTGAAATTAGGAAAGGAAAATTTGGAAAAATTGTGGCTACAACAAGCAGAGCTCCAAATAACATATACATTTTGGTTGAAACACCTAAAGGGTGATTTTTGGAAAAAGAATATGAAAGTTGGTTATGGCACAAATTAATGGGACATATAAATTTCGAAAATTTGGTCAGGATCAGTAAAAAGGAAGTAGTAAGAGAAATGCCTAAAATTTCAAAACCTACCAATACAATATGTGAATCTTGTTGGCATGGGAAACAAATAAAATTTGAGTTCAAGGAAAAGGAACACTTTGTGTCACATCCATTAGAATTAATACATACTAATCTATTTTGTCCTATGAGAACAAAATTTTTAGATGGTGAATTATACTTTATGCTAATGATGAATGATTACATTAGAACGGCAACCGTCAATTTATTAAAGAAAAAATCTAAGGCATTCGAATTTTTCAAAATCTACAAGGAATTAGTCGAAAATGAACCCAATTTGAAAATCAAATGTCTGAGATTAGACAATGGCGGAGAATTCACATCCAAATCATTTCAGCAATACTGTGAGAAAAATGGAATAAAAAGGCAATTCTCAATAGCCAGAACACCATAACATAATGTAGTCGCTAAAAGAAAAAATAGAACCATACAGGAAATGGCTAGAACAATGTTAAATGAATCAAAATTGAATGATAAATTATGGGTTCAAGAAATCGATATAGCCTTATTCATTATAAACCTATGTCTGCTTAGGAACAATTTTAACATGAATCTGTACGAACTATGGAAGGGAAGACCGACTAACGTCAAATACTTCAAAATATTTGGAAGTAAATGCTACATAAAAAGAGAAGACCAAAAATTGGGAAAGTTTGATTCCTGTGTTGATGAAGGTATTTTTAATGTTTATTCAAGAAAAATAAAGGCTTATAGATGCTACAATCTGAGGCGAAAACAAATAGTTGAAATCATAAATGTTACTTTTGACGAAGACTGTGTTCTAAAGGATAGCAATGAGATCATCTCTGAGGGGCTTGGAGTAGAATCTATGAAGGATGAAGAAGAAGCTTGGGAACACGGCCAATCAAATAAGGAAACAACAATCAACCAAGAGAAATAAGAAATTATTAGCAAGATGTACAAGAAACCTCTCCAAAATTTCTAAAAGAATAGTGTCAAAATAATCATCCATCAAATCAAATCATCGGCAACATAAATGAAGGAATTAGAACTAGAAGAAGTCGACAAATTCATTCATTACAACAATCCCACCTTGCTCTTTTACCAACTTTTGAGCCTAGCAATTTTGAAGAAGCTAGTCCAGATGAACACTGGGTAGCATCTATGAATGAAGAACTAGATCAAATTGAGAAGAATGAAACTTGGGAATTGGTTCCACAACCAAAAGATAAATTTTTTATTGTAACTAAATGCGTCTTCAGAATGAAATTGAATAAGGATGGGCAGGCTTCCAGGAATAAGGCAATATTAGTCCAAAAAGGATATGTACAAGTAGAAGGAATTGATTTTGAAGAAACATTTGCTTCCATTGCCATAATGGAAGCTATCAGGATGTTTCTCGCTTATGCATGCTCAAGAAAAATCAAGGTGTACCAAATGGATGTTAAGTCAACCTTTCTAAATGGTGAATTGGAAGAAGAAGTTTACATTGAACAACTCGAATGTTTTCTACTCTCTGACAAGGAAGACTATGCCTTCAGATTAAAGAAGGCACTATATAGTCTCAAACAAGCTCCTAGAGCTTGGTATGCTCATATTGATGGATATAAACATCAACAAGGATTCAAGAAAAGAAGTTCCTACAACAATCTCTATGTGAAAGTGGATCAAGATAACCTAACAATTATCGAGGTATATGTGGACAATATAATCTTTGGAAGAAATGATGATAGATTAAGTAAAAAAAATTCCACAAAGATGAAAAGTAATTTGAAATGTCTCTACTTGGTGATCTAACATAATTTTTAGGGCTTCAGATATCTCAGTAGGATAAAGGAATATTTATATATCAAACCAAGTACATCAAGGAAATGCACAAGAAATCAAGGTGGAAGATTGCAAGCCTGTCCTTACCCCAATGGTAATAGGTTCCAAGTTAAGTTTAGAAGATTCATCAAAGGATGTGGACCATAGGTTGTATACATCTATGATTGGTAGTCTTCTATATGTGATATATTCTTAGTTAGACGTAACGTAGGTAGTTGGACAAGTAGCAAGATTCTAAGTAGCACCAAAAGAATCTCATATTATTGTCATCAAAAGAATTGTTCGATATCTTAAGGGCACAATAGAATATAGTTTATGGTATCCCAAAGGAAATTATCTAGTTATCCAAGCTTATAGAGATGCAGATTGTGCAGGAAGTGTTGATGATCGAAAGAGTACGAGTGGAGTAGAATTCTACCTAGGTGGTTTCCTTATTTCATGGTTAAGTAAACAAAAGCCTTCAATATTGTTATCACAATGGAAGAAGAATAGATCACATATGACTTAATGCATCTCTAGATAAGGTGAAAATCATTATTCAAATATTTATAACATTTGGCACACAAGTATAGATCCAAAGAGAGTCTCACTATCATCACTAATGTTATGTTAGGAGTCTTGAACATTGCCACAACCTTTGAAGATTCAAACAAGCTTAGTCATGGACCCTATGCAATTTCTCAATCATAGATCAACCATGTGACCACTTAACAAGATCAAGCTATCAAGCATAATGCCAATATTCATATACAATAAAGACAAATAGCAAATAAATCAAATACCACACCATTCTTTATCCTTTTCCTGGTCAGCAATACTCTGTCACTTATATCTGCGTACTTAGATTTCAATTCATAAATAAGGTCTATCTCACTGTCACAATAATTTTAAGTTAAGAGATTTTATACAATTATTTAGGATAATTAGAATACAAGTATCAAGGAGTCTCTTCCATCATGAGGATTTACATAGCCATACTTCTAAACACTTGAGGACAAACATCCATTTAAAGATATCAAATCAATGCTAAACATTATTATGATATCTCTGCATACAATGCCTATATCAAAGCATACCCTGACCTTTGTTCACTATCAAACACAATAATGGTATTTTCATATTACAAACAAATGAAATACTAGATCATTGCATATATTTTTTCTTCATACAAAGCCATCAATCCATGTTTTATTTTCTCTATTAATCAAAACATTGTCAAAAAGAGATCTACAATGCAAATCACAACCATCTGACCCTAGACACACTATATTAAATCACAAAACCTTTACTATTGATCCTCTCTGCAACATGTCTATTTGATATGAATCAATGTCTAATTGTGTGCATACCAAATCTAATAATTTTCCACTACAAAAGTCGTTCCAAAAGTCTACATATGGTTAGAAATAATACACACGGGTAAACATAACGAAGCACTATAAAATAAGATCATCTAAATTAATGCAAATATTTAGAGACTCATTTATTTCCTCTCTAGTTCATCCTGCAATAAACCAATATAATCATTAACTCCTCAAAGAATATTTGGATCTCTTAGATCTAAGACTCCTAGCACCCTGGTGCACTCAAATTCCAAAAACAATCATTAGAGATAAATCATCGGATGCACACAAACAAGCCTTGAGTTTGATCTCCTTATATAGACTTTGATCTTATCAATACCACAAGCCAAAAAATAATGATTTCAAATACCATAGGCAAGGGAAACTAATTTATTTATTGGATGTGTCAAAACAACCCTGCATGCACAAATCTATGAGTGAAACCCCAGTTTTGTTCTTGGTATTCATTTTTCACCACCTATAAGCATGGTCACATGCATGATTCATGGAGATCTTGGCTTCCGCCACCCTAATGGGCCTTCCACCGTGAAGCTCAAGGCTTCCAGCCACCATGATGGGCCTTCCTCCATGTGGATGGGGATTAATTTAACCCATAAAATTCTCTATTCAGTCTCAAAATTTGATACATGCTACCTCATATTTTGCACCACCTATTCAAGCTCTGTATCACCCTTGCAAGCCTCATTCAAGCCTCTACAAATCAACCATTCAAATAAACATCCTGCACTTGACACATCAATCCTACATTAGGCACAGTCCTACACTTGACACACCAATATGACGTTAGGCACTTCAAAAATTCAATCCTACACTTGACACATCAATCCTACACTAGGAAATGTTAACCATCATATAGGCACCATAGTGAAGAAACAATCCATATACAACAAATGTGACAATCCATTCGTGAACAAACAATCCATATACAACAATTGTGACAATCCATCAAGCAAACTATGATAAGTTTGATATCAAGTACAACCATGAACCATAATGCCAACAATCTCCCACTTTGGACTTGATGGAAACCTCATACAAAAAACCAAGTCCTCTCTCCCCCTTTAACATCAAGGGAAAATGATGGAACCAAAATGAGAGAAGTACTCCTGTTGACATGTGCAACACTATAAGTCTTATCGTCTCATGTAAAATTGTTGGGTCCCTATAATACTAGTGATTACCCCATTACTATTGTAGTTGTACCCCTTATTAATATTGTGTGCCCTTATTGTCCCCATATTGTTATTACTGTGCCCCATAGAATCCCTCTATTGTTATTTTTGTGGCTTTATATTATTATTGTTAGGTTGGTTGGGTTATATTGTGACTCCTTAGACTCCTATATATAGAAAGGAGGTTTTGTCATTTGAATCATCCAAGAATTGTTCATTTAGGTAACTTAAAGGAGGTTGCCCCCTCGAAGAGGCTGAATTATAAGGCGTTTATCTATATTTTCTATCTTTTCTTGAGCTAGTTTCATAACATTTGGTATCAGAGCTTTGGATTCTAGGGTTTCGCTGCTCCAAACAGGCCATCATGGAATTTTCGCTATAACTTTGTTCTATGATGTTTCAGAAGCTAAAAAAAAAACCCATTTGAGAAGACATCGTGTTGAATATCAGGTCCAAATTTCAGAGTATTTCACACTATATTTTCAGAGATATGATCTAAGGAAGTTGGTCCTTTTGCAGAATCCTGAATTACATTCAAAACAGGTGACCTGGGGAAAAGCGTCATAACTTTCTTTGTGAGCATCAAATTGAAATTTCGTAAGAAGGTACAGAAAGAGGACGGACTATAGTTTTGTGTATATATTTTTTAGAGCCAAAGGTCAAGACAGGGACATGTGGCATGTCGTACAAGTTCGCTCTACTGAATTAGTCTATAATCAGATCACTGTGGGCGATTTGGCATAACTCTTCATTGAAGAATCCAATTGGGGTCAGACTGGTGGCATTGGAAAGAAGACACAGAGGGCTAATGTAGATCGCAATTTCAGAACTGGATGATCCGAAACTACAGAGATACATTAGAGGCAATATCGAGCTCCTACAAAGTGAAAAAAGGTGTGTATATTTTTTTAAATGTTTGCTTAAGCTTGGTTTGAAAAGTTATTTTGAAGGAATTCAAAGGGCATAGTGAAGAATTATTATCAGCAATTGATGCCCCGAAGAAAGAAAATGGAAGCACCTAGTAGGCGACCTGAAAGCTCTAGCATGACTCATGAAGAAGAGGAAGAAATGCAACATGACATATCAAAATTACGAGACCAAGTGAAACAAGTGTCACTTGCAAAAAAAGGAAGAGAATCTAAGATGGATTGTTTAAAGCAATGTGTAGAAGATAAGATGAATGACGTGGAAGCTAATATGAATGATTTGAAGATAGATTTGAAGACAGACATGGAAGAATTGAAGATAAATATGAATAAGTTGCTACAAGAAAGGGTCACTAAAGGTGAAAGGGTAGTAAAGGAAACTCATGATGAGAACAAAAAAAATGTTAATCATGATTCCATAGACTCCAATGTTGGATCGAAGACCCACCATATTCCAAAAATCGATATGAGGAAGTTTGATGGCAAGGATCCCGCAACATGGATATTACAGATGGAGCCATTTTTCGATTCTCAATAATGTGCAAAACACACAAAAGGTACGTATGGCAACTTTATATTTGGAACCAAATTAGTTTGTATGGTATCAATGGCTTTGCTCTCGTACACAATTTATCACGTGGGCAATTTTTATAGAAGAATTGGTAGCACATTATGAGGATACAAAAAGCAACACTTTTTTTAGCCAATTGATAAGTCTTAAACAAAAGGGTTCAATAATGGAGCACATTGAGGAGTTCCAAAAATTGAACATAAGGTAAAAGATATTCCAGAGGAGCATAGGATTGATGTGTTCATAGGGTCTTTAAAGGATAATATCCAACATGATGTTCGCCTTTGGAACCTGATTCATTAGAAAAGGCATTCAGGTTAGCAAGAAAAATGGAAAGAAAAATTATGGCAACCAGGAAGCATACCACTCACAACTATAAAGACGGAAGTGTTGTTGCGCCTAGTCTTCCACAACCTATAAGGTTGACACCACAACAATTGGAAGAAAAAAGAGCAAAAGGGCTTTGTTACAGTTGTGATAGCAAATACACTAAAGGTCATAAGTGTGCTGAGAAGAGATTATTCTACATAGATTGTGAAGAGGAAGAAGAAAAGGAGCAAGAAAGGTCAAAAGAAGAGGATATACTCCAGGAACAAAGCCTAGATGAAGAAAAATGAATCCGACCATATGTTGTAATGCATTGGTGGGAATTACCACTCCTCAAACCATCAAGATAGAAGGACAAATCAAGAAGAAAAAGGTAATAGTGTTGATTGATTCAGGAAGTACTCACAATTTTAT
>APFE030251959.1:0-60375 GCA_000404065.3 Pinus taeda
ATTATTTTTATTTATCTATTATAGTAGTCTTAATATTAGCATTAACTATATTCGCCAAATAATTCATTAAACTAATAACCCTATTATAGTGATACTCCTATTAATAGTTATTATCATATTATAACTTTAACACATAAATATGGTAATAACATTATACCTTATAATATTTTAGTTATTATCTTGTAATTAAGTACCGACATTAATATTAAGATTATAGGTAAATTATAATAACTAAAGTCATTATTAATATAACCTAATTAAGTATTTATATTAAATCCATAATTATATTAGGTATTAATCCTATATAATAAGTTATAATATATAATATTTATAATCTATAAATAACTAACATATTAGTTATCATATAAGTTAAAATCTGATATAATATTAGCCCATTTATACATAGTAGCTAATTTTAGATATATTCATAGGTTAGCATATTAATATATATAAAAATATTATGGGTCTAAAACTTTACTAGAAAGTAAGGATATTTTATAAAACAATTCAACTAAAACAAAAGCCCCTAACTAATAAAAGCATTTAATGCAAAATACATCGAATAACCTCACTAGAGAATTAATCTGGTAGCCGCATCACAAATACCCCCTAACTAATAAAAGCATTTAATGCAAAATACATCGAATAACCTCACTAGAGAATTAATCTGGTAGCCGCATCACAAATACCGCTTTATCTACATCTATGCTATAGTCCACTGCACAACAGATTATCTAGCAAGATGGGCCAATTTCATACCACAATAATCAATCTACCCATTCCACTCATACTCAATAAATTCAATGGTACAGTCTTGTTTGGTACAGCCAACTACATAACAAATTCTTTGAGTAAATACATCAATTTTACACACAACAATAAACCACTGTCCCATTATATTTTTATTGTTTTTTACTTTAATTAAAATATATTTAAATTAAACTTTCCAAATCTAGAAATTCTTTCATACTTTTCAAAATTCAATAATTAAACTAAACACTAAAAAAAACTAACCATATAACTTTATTACATTTCAATGGTATATCTCCATTTTTATCTATTCAAACCCATCTTTACTACTCTCGTGTTAAGTCAAAACTATCTTATCACATATCTTAAAGTCAATAATTGACTGTTAATGTATAACTTAGTACATAATGTAATACTTGTAACTATCGTTTTCTAGCCCTCGGTATATTCCCTCTTCGTATTTAGTGCATTTTAATTATGAATAGGGTGCTCAGTGTTTGGTACAGGGATGGAATTTTTTATCCATTCATACCCATCTTGAGGGTGCTTAATATTCAGTGCTCAGTATTTGGTACAGGGATGGAATATTTTATCCATTCATACCCATCTTGACTGATCTCATGTTAAAGTCGAAACTATCTTATCACATATCTCCAAAACATGAAGTCAATAATTGACTGTTTGTTAATGGTGCATAATGTAATAGCAGTAGTCTATAACGCGACTTTTTGAAAGTTTTTCTGGCGGATTTTTCCGGTCAAAATCCGGCAGCAATTCATTGGAATCCCAAGTTTGATAACTAGTTTCTGCACAATCAATGGCTGGGGTTTTCCAGGGCGCTGAATCCAAATATGCAGTTAAAAAACCAATTTAACTGCTAAAAATCAAGATTTAACCTCATTTCTTCCGCCGGATTCCGTCACCGGAATCTCCAAAAAGTCGCATTATAGACAACTCCTATTCATGGCAGTATTCTATAACGCGACTTTTTGAAAGCTTTTCCGGCGGATTTTTCCGGTCAAAATCCGGCAGCAATTCATTGGAATCCCAAGTTTGATAGCTAGTTTCTGCACAATCAATGGCTCCAGGGGTTTTCCAGGGGGCTGAATCCAAATATGCAGTTAAAAAACCATTTTAACTGCTAAAAATCAAGATTTAACCTCATTTCTTCCGCCGGATTCCGTCACCGGAATCTCCAAAAAGTCGCATTATAGACAACTCCTATTCATGGCAGTATTCTATAACGCGACTTTTTGAAAGCTTTTATGGCGGATTTTTCCGGTGAAAATCCTGTAGCAATTCATTGGAATCCTAAATTTGATAGCTAGTTTCTGCACAATCAATGGCTTCCAGGGGTTTTCCAGGGGGCTGAATCCAAATATGCAGTTAAAAAACCATTTTAACTGCTAAAAATCAAGATTTAACCTCATTTCTTCCGCCGGATTCCGTCACCGGAATCTCCAAAAAGTCGCATTATAGACAACTCCTATTCATGGCAGTGTTCTATAACGCGACTTTTTGAAAGCTTTTCTGGCGGATTTTTCCGGTGAAAATCCTGCAGCAATTCATTGGAATCCTAAGTTTGATAGCTAGTTTCTGCACAATCAATGGCTTCCAGGGGTTTTCCAGGGGGCTGAATCCAAATATGCAGTTAAAAAACCATTTTAACTGCTAAAAATCAAGATTTAACCTCATTTCTTCCGCCGGATTCCGTCACCAGAATCTCGAAAAAGTCGCATTATAGACAACTCCTTTTTATGTATTCTGGTCAAAATACTTATAGGACAAGACAGGACATGACAACATCTATTGCATACTGGGTTAGAGAATGCATCTCGATAAAATAAGCACATACAGATTTAATATTTAAAATATAACAAAATTCTGAATATTCACCTCTATTTTACCATGGATATTTTCTTACAATACCATGGGCCAATACTATGGCTTATCAATACCACATACCCAAAAACCATAGCTCATGTCAAAATAATATTTTATTATAATTTTTTTATTTTAATTTAATTCATAACATTATTATATTAAAACTTGAATATAATAAACATACAATATAGCAAATTTTTAACCTAGATGTCACCCATTTTACCATAAATTTACCTTTAAATAGTTTGTTATGGTACCATTTTACCCAAACCATAACTCATTTCAATCAACAATATTAATAAATATTTTATTTTATTTTATTTTCAACTTTTAAAATTTAATCTAAAGAAAAATTATGGAATGTGTAGTGGTGTAAATGTTGTAACATTTAAATGTGGGCCAGTTAAAAAATTAATAAGGTGCTCTCTAACCTCTAGTATGTAAAGATTTTGTAATATCTTGTAAACATTTAATTATGATAAATATCATTAAACATTTTGACTTGATCAAATTACAACAAAAACTAAAAATAATAATAAAACTAATATAAAATGTAAAATTAATAATTATAATATAATTAAGTATAATTAACTATAAAATCAATCTAGGTTCATCTTAACTCCTTATCCACCAAGCGCCTAGAGGGATCAAATCTCTTTAAGCTCTTGGTAGATCTAGAGTTAAGATGGATCTAGATTGGTTTACATTGAAAGAAAGAAATAAATTATTTTAATGTCCACGAGGCTAAATATAACCTATGGGATAGATTGCTTCTTCATATTCTTGAAGTATTCGACCCTTTTTCTATGAAGCTTCACAATAAATGCTTCCAGCTTCTCGACAAACCCCTTACTAAATAGATTATCCCAAGAGCTAGCTGCCAGCATATCTGCATAACTTTCTCTGTTGTCTTTGAAGGCCTCACATTCTAAAATGAAATGTTTTTCTGTTTCCACTTTTTTAGAAAAATGCATACTCTTTCCTCCCACACTTCCTTTGGCCTTTTCCAGCGCCCTATTTCACAACGAAGTTGATGAGAATTAGTCCTTAGCTGAGCAATAAGAATTTTGGCTCTCCAAGAGATATTGGCCTCTATGTATGCTTTTGGTTGATAATTATGAGTGAGATTAAACACTTCAATATATTAATTTTTCTTTCTTCCAAGCTCCTTATCCCAAGTACGTTTGTGGAACTTTTCCATAACAAAAGCTTTTACCTTTTTGTTGTTTATGGGACACACGTTTAAGCAAATATCCCATTTACTAAACCATTTGTTATTTTGCTGCATCCAAGTTTTTTTGCTCTTGCACAATCTATCATTAAAGACAACCTTAGGCCATCTACCCTCTTCCATTTGCTCAATTTTTTTTTAAATACCTTATGACTTGCACCATAGAAATTTCTTCAATAGGAGCAGTCCCTGTTTCACTTAACAAGATATCATAAGGAACTGCACTTTTAATCTTAAATTTGTTTGTAATCAAACGCTTCTGAATTTTCTCAATTTGTCTCCACTGCATGTCAGAGGGACTGCTAGCCCATAGTTCAGAACCATAGAGAATCATCGGAATCACTAGAAGCCCAAAAAGAGTTTGAGTGGTCTTCCAATCCCATAACTCTGCCTCTCTACACCTATTTTGAAAAGCATAAAACTATTTACAACCCCCCAAAATTCTTTTCTTTCTACAACCATTCCAGATTAGATTTTTGTTGAAGTCAATTCTGAGGTATTTGTAATCCACAACTTCTTCCAGAATGTTGCCTTCAAAGTAGAACTTATGCTGATTATTTTTTCTTTTCTTAGAGAATACCACTACTTTTGTTTTGTTGATATTGACTTGCATCCCCACACTTCTACAAAAATTCTCAAGGGATAGTAAGTTCTCTTGCAAACCAAGAGCCAATTTAGCAATCAAAATAAGGTCATCTGTATACAAAAGAAGCCTTATAACAAACTTGCACAAATAGATACCATCATCCCCTTGCAAATTTAATCGCTCCTCAAGCTTATTGATATATAGACCAAAAAGGGTAGGAGACAGTCAACAACCTTGCTTAACCTCAATATCGCTTCTAAAAATTTCAAAAATGGCTGCTGAAGTTCTAATTTTGACTTTCACCTCTTCATACAGCTTATGCACAGCTGCTCTCAAATGCTTAAGAACCCCAAGTTCCTCCATTCTCTGCCAAAGTTTATCCCTAAGAACCGAGCCAAACGCTTTTCTAAAGTCAACAAAGCAACAAAAGGCTTCTTCTTTTTTCTTTGAAACTGTTTCAATGATGTGCCTTAAAGTTATGCAATGATGAATTGTGGAATGTTTAGGTCTAAAACCTGCTTGCCCTTTAGCATGCTTACCTCTTTCTTCTGCCCACTTGCTAATTTTGTTTTCTAGCATGCTTCCAAATAGCTTTGCAAACAAAGGGTTTATCATGATGGTCCTATAATTGGAGGGATTATTGACCTCACCGCTCTTGAAAAGAGGTATTTCCAGACTAGTTGTCCAATCTGTAGGGATCCCTTGTTGTATGATGTTGTTGAAGATTTTTGTAACGTGAGGTGAAAGAATCTTTGAGCCCCGCTTTAGATATTCTGCTTGGAGTTCAACTGAGTCTTTTGCTTTTCCAACACCCAACTTCTTGATACCCATCTCTACCTCTTGTACTGTGAAGAGTTCAGTATCAGCGTTGACCAAGGGGGGAGGGTCAGCCTTGGGAACCTGCTCATAGAGTTGTCTTGCATAGTCAAACCATTTAGAAGCTGTAATATTATTTCCAATTTGTATCTTTTTCGTTTGGAGCTCCTTCCAAAATAATTTGGGATTATTTTTCCCAAGGAAGATTAGTTCTTCCCTCCTTGAAACCATGAAATCAACCTTTTTCTTGCTTAATAATTGCTTGTAATATTTGAGCTTTATGTTATCCTTGTTTGACTCTTTCCACATTCTCCTTGCCTTTTTGCATTCCTCGTCAAACCAAGCATTAACCGAAAAGAAATTTGTTTTAGACTTCTTAATTTTTGTTCTTTTGTACTTTGCAAGTGTGCATTGAATTAAATGTGTTAATTCATGACTATGAAGGCTGTTAATTGTAATTTTCTCCTTCTCAAAGAGCCTCTCCAGTGTCATTTTGAAGGTATTACAATTTTCTGGGGTCAAAAGAATTCTGCCCTGTGGGAGATTTTGTTGGACATGCTAAATTTTTTACTCTAATTGTTTCTTTCCAATCCAAGAGAAACATAAATAAATTATCTTGTGATCTGATTTCATATCCCACAACTGATCTCCAACAAAAACTTCTTCCATTTTCTCACACAAACCATGCGAGAAAATTACATAATCTACCACACTTGCTCCATTGTAAGTATTGCAAGTGAAATTACCAGAATTTGCCCATCCAGTCAAGCTATTACAAATGACTAAATCAAAGGTCCCACATAGAGTAAGCAATTGTTCACCAAAGAGATTGCATCCCTTTTCTTTCCCACTAATGATTACTTTCTTCTGTAAGCCAAATAGGGTCACAATCATCTTTACAACAAAGAATGCTAGCTTGCTCACTTGCAGTCCTAGCATTGAAATCACCCACTATAAGGACTTCACCTAGCTGTGAATATGTTGCAATATCCGCTTTTAAAGCTGAAAATGGATCTTTGTGGTCAAGCCCTCTACCTTTGTAGATTTTTGAAACCTGTGGTGCAAAATAGCATGCTGCAATCCTGATGTGGTTTCCATTTTTTGATATTTTAAACCAAATGAATTGCTTATTTGAGACTTCTTTTTCTAATTGAATGAGATGACCTTCTTTCTTCCTTACTAAAACCATGATACCACGTGCCCTTTGACATTCCCTGCTGCCTTGTTCCACACTTCCATCTTCCAGTATCCTTAAAAAGAAGGTGTCTTGCACCCTTCATGCTCATGTGTTTCTATGAGGTAAATTATGTCTCTATTTTCCGCAATAGGCCCTAACCTAGGTCCTCCTCTCCAAGGGTACCTTTGCAGTTCCAACAAACTAATCTTAAGGAAACCTAGGTATGACTTGATTGCTATTTATTTTGATATGCAAGACTCACATTTGAGTCTTTGTCCCTGATTTCCCATACCGACCTTTCTTTCTGATTTCCTGTTGAAGAGTTTGTTGCCTCTTCTTTATTACCATCTTGTTGCTCTGTTTTGGAAGGAGGTCCCAATTGCGTTATCATAGCTTTGCCTTTATAATTCCATGCTCTCTTTCCTTCATCTCTTGCTGCCCTAACCTTTAAAATTTCCTCCCTTCTTTCCTCCTGTTGTTTTACAGTTAAATATTCTTCTAGGAAAAAATGAGAACCCCTCAAGAGATGTTTCTTGCTTAGAATAATATATTTATCATGCAAGCTAGGCATAATGAATTTTATGGGCCCGACTCTCTCCCCGTTAAACTTACCCACCCTCCATGCTTGGCATATTTATCCTTGCCATAGCAACTTGTCTTTCAAGAAGTCCCTTGCAAGGTCAAGAGTACATTCATTTTTCCCATAGTCTTTCATCCCTTTAATAATTATGTTTGCTGCCCTATTTTGTCTTTCCTTGCCTTCACTATCTTGCTTGTTCTCAACCTGAATATTTGTTTCTCCTTCCTTATTAGCAGAATTGCTAATAACTTGAGCCCAAGTTTTGAAAAATTTGGCGGAATATCCTTTTGTTTCTTCACATGCGTTCTCTTCATGGTTGTTTATTTGGGAAATATTTTTCCCTTTATCTTGGGATGATTTCACATTCACCACCTCTATACTTTCCACTACAGATTTGTTTATGTTTTGCACATCCACCTTCATGCGTTTCCATTATGTCTTCCCTATCAGGAGAGCTTCCTGTAGCAATGCCACTTGTTCTTTTAAAATTTTGTTGCTTTCTGCTAACTCCATGTCCTTAGCCATTATTATATGAATTTTATGATCTCTTTCCTACCCTTTAGCTTCTAAAACCTCCAACCTTTGTTTTGCATTTAACAATTCTTTCACATAAAGATCAGAGGACTGGGTGAGAGGTGTGGATGTGGGACTATATAAGGCAGAATCATCAATGACATTTCCTTTGGACTTCTTGTTGCCATGTGCTTGTGGAGGAGACTTGTTTGAGTTTTTTTTGCGAAGGGCCTAATTACTTTTCTTTTTAAACCATTTCTTCCTTGTTTGCTCCCATTTTAGACGGGTTATTCTTCATTTTAAAATGCCCTGATATTGTTTGGCATTTACCCAAACCCATTTCCCAACTTTGGTGGATGAGGCAATTTTCACTTGTCCTAAATCATTTGTCTCCACATGTTCTAAAATTTCTGGTTCCTTTGTCATGTTTGAATGCATTTGCTATTTCTTGCTCACTGCTTGATACTTCTGTTGCATAAGAATTCCCTGCACTCACTGCTGCCCACACTGCTCACACTGCTCACACCGGTCTGCTCATATTGTTGACCATACTGCTCACCACGTTGCTCTGCTCATAAATTCCCTGAAAATTTCAACTGACATATAATCACTGTGTATAGCGCTACACCTAGAAAAACCCTGGTATTGTGTTCTCCCATCAATCCATCTTATGCCGCACTTCCAACCATGCTGAAGATAACTGATCACTGGAATGTTGTCATTGTGTATCCCCTGTCCGCATAATTACATCTACTGCCTCTAATTACATTCCCTTGCCTCTACTGTAGCTAGCTGGACGGAAAATAGGAACAGAAGTAAAAGAAGTCAACAGCCTGATGCTTTAAGAATCAAGGACTTTTTTGCACTATTCGATTGGAGACTGAAGGTGCAGCGAAGCAGAGTGAATGATCGAAAGTAACAACTAAATCTACAATGGGTATTGCTAATGATGGAAACAAGGAAAACCACGAAATCTCACTCCTAAGAGTGCCATTTATCTGAGATTGTCTTCCACCCACAAAATTTGGAGAGCGTATGAGTTAAAGTGTAAAAGTGAACACATTAGAGTTTCAAAAGAACTATTAGTTTTATCCACTCAGTTGACTTATTAACACAATGTGAAAAGGGTACACCGGTTAAGGATATCTTTTTGGAATTTGATTTGTTTATTAAAATTTTATATATGTACCAGTTGGACTTATTTAAGTATGTAACAAATTTAAGCAATTTTCTTGCTAGAACTTGATGTATTTTTTTTGTTTTTTTCCCAAAAATATGAAACTGTGAGTGTTTGAATATTTTTTTAATGGTGAAATCCATTCAACACCCTAAAAACCCTGGGAGCACCCAAAATTCTGAAACTTACAACTATAACATGAATTTCCAAAAATTCCACCTAATTTAATCAAAATCATTCTTTTCAAGACAAAATCTTAACCTACCTAAACTACACTATATAAAACAAATAAAAATACAATTCACATATAGTTTTGATATATATATATATATATATTTTTAAATATTATATTATAACTTTTCAAATTGAATGGGCTAAAATTTTCATCACTACAACTCACTTATATATATTAATTTACATTTAGTGAGATAATATGAATAGAGATAATTCTTATTAGATTTATAAAAGTGTTGTATTTGTCAATATTAATATATATTTATAAAAGTATTTTATTCGTTTAATATTCAGTATTTTTTTTCTCAAAATGAGTTAATTATGAAATAAATAATTCCATATTATTTAATAATATATTAAGGTAAAATAATATATATGGTAGTGTAGAATATTTTCTATGGATAATTTTGTTATGAAGAGTTGAAATGCCTTTTTGTTATGAATATTTCATCTATCATTAAAAACAAAAATAAATATGTGGAAATTTACATTATATATTATTTTATAAAAGTAATTTATTTTTTTAACATTTATATTTAATAAAATAAATAATATGTATTGTTTTAAAGTTTTTTTGTTTATTAAGATGTTTGTGATCTTTCAGGTTTGACTTGTGGTTTGAGAAACCACGACCTAAGGACATATAATTCATCAAAGTCATTTGGGGATCGCACTCGACTTGGCTCACATTAGCCCTAAGCCAAGTGGATGCTCCTAGCACAGGCGCAACAACCTCCATGAGATTTAACCTGGGTTGCCTTGCTAACTAGGCCCATCCTCAACCGATTGTGTTAGTAAAACTTGGCATGTGAGAGCAACGAACAATGAACAATGAGCAGTGTGAGAGTAGGGAGCTTTTATGCAACAAAAGTATTGAGAAACGAGCAAGGACCAACAAATGCACTCAAACATGACAAAGGAACAAGAAATTTTAGAACATGTGGAGACAAATGATTTAGGACAAGTGAAAATTGCCTCATCCGCCAAAGCTGGGAAGTGGGTTTAGGTCAATGCCAAACAATATCGGGGCATTTTAAAATGAAGAATAGCCCATCTAAAATGGGAGAAAACAAGGAGAAACGGTCTAAAAAGAAAAGTACTTGATCACTTCGCAAAAAGCACTCAAACAAGTCTCCTATACAAGCACGTGGCGACAAGAAGTCCAAAGGAAAAGTCATTGATGGTTCTGCCTTATATAGTCCTACATCCAGACCTCTCACCTAGTCGTCTGATCTTTATGTGAAAGAATTGTTGAATGAAAAATAAAGGTTGGAGGTTTTAGAAGCTAAAGGGCAGGAAAGAGATCATAAAATTCATATAATAATAGTTTAGAACAAGGCTTTAGTAGAAAGCAATAAAGTTTTAAAAGAACAAGTGGAATTGCTACAGGAAGCTCTCCTGATAGGGAAGACAGAATGGAAATGCATGAAGGCGGATGTGAAAAACATAAAGAAATCTGTAGTTGGAAAGTACAAAGGTGGTGAATGTGAAATCATCCCAGGATAAAGGGAAAATGATTGCCCAAATAAACAACCATGAAGAGAACACAAGAGAAGAAACGAAAGGGGATTCCACCAAAGTTTTCAAAACTTGGGCTCAAGTTATTAGCAATTCTGCTAATGAGAAAGGAGAAACTAATATTCAGGTTGACAACATGCAAGATAGTAAAGGCAAGGAAGGACAAAATAGGGCAGTAAACATAATTATTAAAGGGGTGAAAGACTATGGGAAAAATAAATGTACTCTTGACCTTGCAAGAGAATTCTTGAAAGACAAGTTGCTATGGCAATGACAAAAATGCTAAGCATGGAGGGTGGGTAAGTTTAATGGGGAGAGAGTCAGGCTCATAAAAGTCATTATTCCTAGCTTCATGATAAATATATCATTCTAAGCAAGAAACATCTCTTGAGGGGTTCTCGTTTTTTTCTAAGAGAAGATTTAATTGTAAAACAATAGGAGGAAAGAAGGGAGGAAATTTTAAAGGTTAGGGCAACAAGAGTTGAAGGAAAGAGAGCATGGATTTACGAAGGCAAAGTTGTGATAACGCGATTTGGACCTCCTTCCAAAACAGAGCAGCAAGATGGTAATAAAGAAGAGGAAACAAACTATTCAACAAGAAATCAGAAAGCAAGGTCAGTATGGGAAAAGAAGGACAAAGACTCAAATGTGAGCCTTGCATGTCAAAATAAATAACAATCAAGTCATACCCAGGTTTCCTTAAGATTAGTTTGTTGGAATTGTAGAGGTTACCGATGGAGACGAGGACTTGGGTTAGGGCCTAATGTGGAAGATAGAGACATAATTTGCCTCATAGAAACACATGAGCATGAAGGGTGCAAGACACCTCTGTTTGAAGGATACTGGAAGATGGAAGTGTGGAACAAGGCAACAAGGAATGGAAAAGGGTACGGGGGTATCAAGGCTTTATTAAGGGAGAAAGAAGGTCGTCTCATTCAGTTAGAAAAGAAGACTCAAATAAACAATTCATTTGGTTTAAAATATCAGAAAATGGAAACCCCATTAGAATTGCAACATGCTATTTTGCGTTGCAGGTTTCAAAAATATACAAAGGTAGAGGGCTTAACCACAAAGATCCATTTGTAGCTTCAAAAGCGGATATTGCAACATATTCACAACTAAGTGAAGTCCTTATAATGGGTGATTTCAATGCTAGGACTGCAAGTGAGCAAGCTAGCATTCTTTGTTGTAAAGATGATTGTGAACTTATTTGGTTTACAAAAGAAAGTAATCATCAGTGGGAAAGAATTTCAGAGGACAAGGGCTGCAATCTCTTTGGTGAAGAATTTCTTACTTTATGTGGGGCTTTTGATTTAGTCATTTGTAATGGCTTGACTAGATGGGCAAAGTCCGGTAATTTCACTTGAAATACTTACAATGGAGCAAGTATGGTAGGTTATGTAATTTGCTCACATGGTTTGTGTGAGAAAATGGAAGAATTTTTGATTAGAGATCAGTTGTGGGACTTCAAATCAGATCGCAAGCCAATTTATTTATGTTTCTCTTGGATTGGAAAGAAACAATTAGAGTCGAAAATTTAGCAAGTCCAACAAAATCTCCCACAGGGCATAATTCTTTTGACCCCAGAAAATTGTAATACCTTCAAAATGATGCTAGAGAGGCTCTTTGAGAAGGAGAAAATTACAATTCACAACCTTCATAGTCACAAATTAACACATTTAATTCAATGTGCACTTGCAAAGTGCAAAAGAGAAAAAATTAAGAAGTTAGAAACAAATTTCTTTCCTATTAATGCTTGGTTTAACAAGGAATGCGAAAAGGCAAGGAGAATGTGGAAAGAGTCAAATAAGGATAACATAAAGCTCAAAGCTTACAAGCAGTTATTAAGCAAGAAAAAGGCCGATTTCATGGTTTCAAGGAGGGAAGAACTAATCTTCCTTGGGAAAAATAATCCCAAATTATTTTGGAAGGAGCTCCAATTGAAAAAGATACAAATTGGAAATAATATTACAACTTCTAAATGGTTTGACTATGCAAGACAACTCTATGAGTAGGTTAGCCCAAAGGGTTAGCTCAACTAGTCGAATCCCTTTTGTTAAAGTACCTCGCCCATCGGGAGGTCACAGGGTCAATTCTCCTCAACGCCCTTGGGTTTAGGCTCATCTAGTAGGCGGTGGGGTTTGATCCCCTTCGGGGTTGATCAACTCAGATATTTCCTAAGGGGAAAAGAAAAACTCTATGAGTAGGTTCCCAAGGTTGACCCTCCCCCCTTGGTCAACATTGATACTGAACTCTTCATGGTACAAGAGGTAGATATGGATATCAAGAAGTTGGGTGTTGGGAAAGAAAAAGACTTAGCTGAACTCCAAGAATAATATCTAAAGTGGGGCTCAAAGATTCTTGCACCTCACATTACAAAAATCTTCCACAACATCATACAACAAGGGCTCCCCACAGATTGGACAACTAGTTTGGAAATACCTCTTTTCAAGAGTGGTGATGTCAATAATCCCTCCAGTTATAGGACCATCATGATAAACCCTTTGTTGCAAAGCTATTTGGAAGCATGCTAGAAAACAAAATTAGCAAGTGGGTAGAAGAAAGAGATAAGATTGCTAAAGGGCAAGAAGGTTTTAGGCCTAAACATTCCACAGTTGATCATTGTATAAATTTAAGGCACATCATTGAAAAAGTTTGGGAGAAAAAGGAAGAAGTCTTTTGTTTCTTTGTTGATTTCAGAAAAGCTTTTGACTCGGTTCCTAGAGATAAGCTGTGGCACAAAATGGAGGAACTTGGGGTTCCTAAACATTTGAGAGCAACTGTGCATAGGCTGTATGAAGAGGTGAAAGTCAAAATTCGAACTTCAGTAGGGATTTCTGAAAGTTTTAGAAGCGATATCGGGATCAAGCAAGGTTGGCCACTATCTTCTACCCTTTTTGGTTTATATATTGACAAGCTTTAGGAGTGGTTAAATTCGCAAGGGGGTGACGGTATCTATTTGGGCAAGTTTGTTATAAGGCTTCTTTTGTATGAAAATGACCTTATTCTGATTGCTAAATTGGCTCTTGGTTTACAAGAGAACTTACTATCCCTTGAGCATTTTTGTAGAAGTGTGGGGATGCAAGTCAATATCAACAAAATGAAAGTAGTGGCCTTCTCTAAGAAAATAAAACATAACCAACATAAGTTCTAGTTTGAAGGCAACATTCTAGAAGAAGTTGCGGATTACAAATACCTCGGAATTGACTTCAACAAAAATCTAAGCTGGAATGGTTGTAGAAAGAAAAGAACTTTGGGGGTTTGGAAAGCAATTTATGCTTTTCAAAGTAGGTGTAGAGAGGCAGAGTTATGGGACTAGAAAACCACTCAAACTCTTTTTGGGCTTCTAGTGATTCCAGTGATTCTCTATGGTTTTGAACTACGGGCCAGCAGTACATCCGACATGCAATGGAGACAAATTGAGAAAATTCAGAAGCGTTTGATTACAAACACATTTAAGATTAAAAGTGCAATTCCTTATGATATCTTGTTAAGTGAAGCAGGGACTGCTCCTATTGAAGAAATTGCTATGGTGCGAGTCATAAGGTATTTTAAAAAAAATTGAGAAAATGGAATAGGGTAGATGGCCTAAGGTTGTCTTTAATGATAGATTGTGCAAGAGCAAAAAAACTTGGATGCAACAAAATAACAAATGGTTTAGTAAATGGGATATTTGCTTGAACACATTTCCCATAAACAACAAAGAGATAAGATATTTTGTTATGGAAAAGTTCCACAAGCATACTTGGGATAAGGAGCTAGGAAGAAAGAAAAATGACTAGATTGAAGTGTTTAATCCCACTCATAGTCATCAACCAAAAGCATACATAGAGGCCAATATCTATTGGAGATCCAAAATTCTTATTGCTTAGTTAAGGACTAATTATCATCAACTCCATTGTGAAACAGGGTGCTGGAAGAGGCCAAAGGAAGTGTGGGAGGAAAGAGTGCATTTTTTGTTCTTTTGGAAATGTGGAAATAGAAAAGCATTTCATTTTAGAAAGTGAGGCCTTCAAAGACAACATGGAAAGTTATGCAGATACTCTCACAACTAGCTCTTCTGATAATCTATTTAGGGAGGGTTTGTCGAGAAGCTAGGAGCATTTATTTTGAAGCTTCACAGAAAAAGGGCCGAATACATCGAGTAGATGAAGAAGCAATCTGTCCCATAGGCTATCTTTAGCCTAGTGGAAGTGGATGTTAAAATAATTTCTTTCTTCTTTCTATATATTAATTTATAGATTGATCTCATTATTAAACTTTTAACTCTTACGTGTATATATATATATATATATATATATATATAATAATATATATATATATATTTGGTGGGGTCGTTATGCTAAATAATATTATCTCTGCCATATAAATTAAAATCTACATTATTGAAAACATGAGTTATAATCAACAACCTTAGGCAAATATTTTGGCTAAGAGAAATTGTGTGTGTGTGTGTTTTTTTTTGAAAAAATATTTATCTTTATTGCATAAAGATAAATAATATATATTGTCTAAATACCAATATATCCATTTAACTACAGATCTGCCAAGGTCGCCAGAGGGATCAAATCTCTTTTCTCTCTATAAGAGGTTTAAACATTAAGAGGTTTGAGCCTTTGGGGGCTTGGCAGTTGTGGAGTTAAGATAGATCTATGCTGATTTAATTTCCTCCTTTAAATAGGCTATATTCCACATGAATATGGCGGGTTCTCATAAAAGCAGAGCTCAAAAACCACCAATAACTTGACGAAGTCAAATTTACCTTAATATTTTAGTTTAAAGTTATTTATGTTTTAAGGTAGAGTTATTTTTAATTTTCTTGATTTTATTTTTGACCAAGTAAAAATGTTTAAGGTAAGATTATTTTTCCTTTTTATTGATAAATATAATTATTAATTATATTATTTTTTTTTCTTTGACCAAATAAATTTTTACATAACATAAAATACAGGAGAAAATCTTTTCATACTGGTTGGAGATTCCTTCTCGTGAAAAAGCATTCTATTTTCCTAGACTATCTTATGGTTATTCTTCAAATTAAATTGTCAAGTTTTAACTTACTTCAATTTATATATATTAATAGGATAATTAAAAAGTAAAATTATTTTATATTTTTTTATTAATGTCTTTTTAATATTATTTTTATATAATTTCTTTTTTTTTTAGACTAAAGATAAATAACATTGCCTAAACATGCTAAGTTTTAGAGTTATTACTACAATCAACAATTTTTTTTAGGCCAAATCTTAACTTTGTTGTTTAAAATGGGTTTTTGACTGCATACATGGATTCAACACCCTTAAAATCTGGCGGGTACTTAGATTGTGGAGAGTTTACAACTCAAACTTGTGATTCCAAGAAATCCGTGCCAAATTGTGGTTAAATGTCTAGAAAAATGGTTTTTGTTTTTTGTTACTTAAGTTGGAAGGGATAACATCTCATCATGTCAACCACTAATCCCCCGAGGAGACACTTAATTATTAAAATTTAGTGTGGTTTAGTGATTTCATGTTGGGTACATTTTTTTGGGTGATTTAGTTGGGAAGTGTATTTTGTTTGGCCAATTTTTCTCTAAATATGGAAGGGATTTGTTGGAATTGAAAATTTGAGTTGTGTAGTCTACATAATCTAAGTGCTTGATATATCCATTTGTGCATTGAAAACACAATTTAAATAATGAAAAATTATAATATCCCCAAAAATTGTATTCATAAATTTAGGTTAAAAAGTTCAAAATATAGAACAGTTGGAGTTCACCTTAAAATCTTAAGCACACAAGTTTATTTTATAGTGTTGATTTATATGCCGGACAATAGAGTGGTTGGAACATGTTATCCTATCCACCAAGTTTCAATTCCCATGTGGGTACATCTTTGGCATGTTCCCACAAGGCTAAAAGCTCAAGGAGTAGGCTTCCCCACCTTTGTGGAGTCTAGTCATAAATTATGTTTGATTTTGGGCTTCCCTTATATTACTCCAATGAGTTACCAATTTGCCATAGTAAAAAAGTAGTCATAAATTAGGTTGGATCTTGGGGCTCCCTTAGATTATTCCAATGTTACCAATTTGCCATAGTAAAAAAAACTAGTCATAAATTAGGTTTGATCTTGTGCCTCCCTTAGATTACTCCAATGAGTTCCCAATTTTCCATAGTAAAAAAAATAAAAAGAAAAATATAATACTAATTTATTTTTAATAAATAATAAAGATACATAATGCATTGATAGAAATTTCTTTATTTTGTAGGTATTTTAAATTATTAAAATATTAAATTTTTTAAGTTGTTAAATTATTAAATTACAATGTCCCTGAGGAATGAGCATGCATCTTTGGGTGTCAAACATCAACAAACCCCTAGCCATCAACTAGAACACCAACTAAGGTTCCATATAGGCTTAGTTAGAAACACTCTCGTTGTGTTGTATTTAGTAGTCAGTTTTTTTTCCTCATTCTGGATGAGGAGACACTCTTTTAGAATGCCATTGACTAAATATTTCCTCCTTGGCCTACATAAAGCACCAAACCCAAACCTAGAACAAAGAAATCACAATGACAAAATCAATGCATTTGTGACTATTTTGCGGCACTCATAAATGATCTCCAAAACACAAGATATCCCTCACAATTGTCATTAGCAAGTGCGCTAAATTTAATCATATCATCCATTTCTAATGAGTAAGGATTATTAACTAATAATTTTGATTATAGGGATAAGGTGTACAAATATGATAAAATTGTTCTAAACAAAGACCAAATTATAAACTTGAACATTATTAAACAATATTTGCTATCATTGTTCATTGACCCATGAAACAACCAACATAAACCAATCAACACGAAATAGATTTATATGAATTAGTGCACCTATCAACCATTTTGAGACCATTGTATGGATAGGTGGTTCGTGGTTTTTGATAAACCTCCTTGGAATAATAAGGAGGTACCTCTATATTTATTCAGGCAATTATGGGCAGAGTTTAGGCTAAGACTCCATGTCAACCACTTTGTCAAGGTAGAATTTCAATGGGTGGTTCGTGGGTCTATGCAAGATCGAAAGAATGGTAGGAGCAACCCAACACTATGTCCTTATCCACCTAAATGAAGGCTTAACCCTCTTCCCCAACATGCTCTAGTAGTGGATAACATTATTGAAACCTAGATTGCAATAGCTACCTTGACTCACACACTGGTGTAGCATGGCACCTTGTTAGCATTGTTGTGCTAGGACTAACCAACATGTGATGTTGCATGAGGGGTTATACCATCAAATTCTACGTCATCATTCAACTAAGACAAGCAACGTGGAGGCTCATGTGAGCCACATAGATGTACTAGTTGTTATTTGGTGTACCACATACTCAAGTAAGATGAATTAAAATGATCCCTCCTCCCAAAATTTTCATATGTTTGTTGAAAAATGTGCAACAAGAAATGTTAATTTTAGAATGTGCTAAGAATAGGACTCCTAAGAATAGCATGTATAAAAATAGCAGTTTGGCCAGTGAGGTCATTGGCCACATTGGGTGAGAGGTGAAACTGCTAAAGATAGAAAGTTCTAAAAATAACATTTCCTGGGTCCCTTCCTATTTATAACTGTCCCTAGTCTATCTATAGGAAGTAAAATTAATTTTGGTCTTAACAACAGTTGGAAATATTAATTAATTAATTCAGTTAAGTTAATTAATTATGGAAAATTAAACTTGCAAGTCTTTGTGAGATCATGCAATTATTTTCTCTCTTGATTTAGGAATTTATCCCTTGATTAAAGGAGATAAGGTTCAGTTCTATAATGAGAAAATTAGTTGACTTAGTTCCAAATAGTCAAGTCCAGTTAGATTATTTTAAAAAGTTGTTAAAATAATAAAATATAGTTTGTTAATGTTTGCATGCATGTGACAACTATTATTTTAGATAACTGAGAATTCACTCATGGATAACTGATGCAAGTTAGTTCAGACAGAGACCCAGTTGAGATCAGAGAAGGGACATTGTACTATCAGTTGGATGAATATTTTTCCTATAAAGGAAGCTCATCCATGATGAGGATTTATCTCCTTCAGATTTGTGCAGTTATTTCTGAGGTCAATGTTGTTTGTGAGGTGAGAATCACATAGGTTGCAGCTGGAGGACTCAGGAAAAACTGTGCATAGAAATAGGAGGCTTGGAGGGCAGAGGAGAAGGCTTGTGAGAAGCCTTTGACTGTCTATGAGCAGCAGAAGGATTATACTGAGAGCTAAATAGCTTCGAGCTAAGGCTTTGTGTAATCGGACTATATTTCCACTTGTATGATAATACAAAGATGGGGTTTTAGGCAGGTGCTTTCCCCGGGTAAATTCTTCTGTGTTATGTGTGATTCCTTCTTATCAGTTATATTGTTCTTATTGATGTTGGCTCATGGTTTATTAGCTTCCGCTAAGATTGTTTGTAGAAGTAGATTCAATGTTTTTCTTTCAGATAACATTGCATTACCAGGATTGATCTACAGTGGGAATTTCTACATGGTATCAAGCTAGTTGATTTGTAGGAAAAATTTTACAAAAATTCTAACATGGTATCCGAGCTAGCTGATTTGTAGAAAAAGTTCTACATGTATCAGAAGTACCATATTGTGTAGAAAAATACTACCGAAAATTCTACCATGGTATCAGAGCACAGTGATCAAGGGAAGAACATATACTGAGAGGAGATTTCAAGTTTTTAGTTTTGGCCGAGAGTTTGCAAGGCAGATATGAAAATTTCTTGTACAAAATTTTCAGAGAACAAATAGCAGATTTGGATTCCTTTGGCAGAAAACTATCCAATTCGATAAAGAAACAAATCGGTTGAAATCAGAGTTTGGATGAGGAATATCGCTGATATTAAAATCAGCTCTTTTTCAGGAAATTCGTGACGACGGAAAGTGGAAAATAGATTGGTGTGCTAGCCAGAACCTATGCACTTGAGGTAACAAGATCATGCAAAGCCTTGAGGAGCAAGGCAAATGTTAGATACTGGTGCTTGACGAGGGAGAGTAAATTACCTCTCAACATGCAGAGCCAGAAGAAGTCTCAGACGATTGTGGAGGAGCCACGATTGGTGCAACATCTTCAGGAGGTTGTGGAGTAGCCACAATAGGGGAAGCTGAGTGGAGATCGAGTAGAGACATCTACTCATGCAGAGACCTCCAGTAAGGGGAAACATTGAGCCAGGTGGGTTGAGGGATCACATGCAGCCATACCTCTAGGTAAGAGGTGGGGCGATATAGAGTGATCGTCCCAAGGAGGAGGGGCGAGATCCTTGAGGTACCCAACCTCTTGGATGAGACCTTGCTACAGGAGCCACGATGTGGAGTAGTAGGAACTGACTGATTGGGTAGAGACAGATGTGGATGGAGCAGCAGAGGGAGCAGCAGAGAGAGCAGCAGTGCAGGGAATCCCATGACAGCGCATAGCTAGTAGGCTGCAACAATGCAAGAGGCACAAGTGTTTTGCATAGTTCTAGGTGGCACAGAGAGGTGTGCAATGGCACAAGATGCATGGAGATGTTGCAGTAGCGCAGATGTCAGAGAGGGAGCACTTATTAGCAGTAGGTAGAGCTTCAACATCAGAGTATGTTCCTAGCCCAACAGAGGGGTCAGTTTGGAGTGTTTTTGTTCCAAGTGTTGTTGGAGCAAGTGGACCGGGTAGATGTGTTGCATGCAAAACATTCCAGAGTTACAGGATAGGGGTTGTAGATAATCCATATATTGTTGAGAGGGAGTGTTGAAAATGCAACAAGATAATGGAGCTTAGTGAAAATAAGTCGCCTTCGCTAAGTGGACCCGCAGGCTATTTTTGGCGCAAAGTCTATTTTTAGACATAAGGATCATGGTCTATGAGTTGCAGGATGCTATTTGTGGATGATTGGTCAAGTTGGTAAAAATAGATGGAACTCTATTTTTAGACATATGGGCGGAGTCTATTTTTAGACTGCCAGACTAAAAACAGAACAGTCGAATATTATTAGCTCTTAATAATATTTGGACTATAAAAATTATCTTATTCTCTTGGAGCACTTCAGTTTGAGCTACAGATGTGGCACATTTAGCTGCCAGAAGGAAATACATGGTTCTTATGGGTTAACTTGAGATATTGCATGGAGGAATTCAGTTAGGACTTCAGTGATTGAGTTCTGTGGAGTTGGATCAAGAGTTGATGGAGTTGTGTTCAGTTTGACTTAGTTGAACTAGTTGTAGTTATTCTAACTGGCAAATAGACTAATGTTAAGTGGTGTGAATTAGTTATTAATTAATTCACTAATTATTAACTCATAAATAAACTAAAGAATACATTAGTTAACTCAGTGCATGGACAATTCAGTGGATACAAGTGTTAGAGATGAGTGAAAGGGCAAGACAGTTGTCAGTTGTGACTATAGTTGTGCATGTGATTTGCACAATCAATGGATTGAGTATTGCCAATGAGGATTGCGTGGTATATGCAAAGGGAATACAAATTTGGAGCTGATTATTCAATCCATACTCAACAGGTATTGCACAGTTGAGGCAGGCAAAGCAGCGGAGGGGATTTGAACCTGTGATCGATTCAAATCTGAGCTAGTTTGTGTGTAACAGGTGGAGATAGTATTGAGTACTTGCGAGGAGTATTGTACTATGTATTGTTACATGTTCTCAATCAATATAATATATAGATAGTTGGGGGTTTTCAACTGTATGCTTTCCCCATGATATACTGTGTTGATATGTGTGATTGATGCTTCAATGTGCGCATGCGGTTGATGTTTTAATTCTACAAATTGATGATCAACATAGAGGAGGTTACGTATTATGCATGATTCCGCAGATAGTGTATAATCAGGATAATCTCTGTGAATAAGTTTCATATTATTCACGGAATTTCTATAGTTTTGTAGAATTTAAGTCAGACATGCATAACATATATATCAGGGCACGCAAGGACTTGACTAAATAGTGGACAAAGCTACCCTTTGTAGCCACCGATGACACCATTTTCAATGTCTTGGAGGCATGGCTACCGTAATGGTGTGCCCCAGACATTGCAGAATCGAGAAGTTGGCAGCACAAAAGAAGAAAGACGAGGCCAAGCTACACATCGCACAGTTGGCCGAAAAAAGAAGGAAGGAAACAACAACAGTAGAAATGCGGGCAACGTAGGACGTGGCACAAAAAGCAGTTGAGCAGGAAAAGGCCACATCAGCAGTAACAACACAGGATGCAGCCGCGAAGGCAGGGAAGGCCAAGAAATGCCTTTGTAGGGGCAGGAAGTAGAGGAAGAAAAAATAGAAGAAGGAGGTGTGGATCCATGAACCGCGTCAACATAGTTGAAGCGCCAGCACCCAGCAAAGTAGGCAGGGTCGTGGAAGAATGTCAAGGCCTTGAAATTATCCATTGACCTGATGACCCTAACCGAGGGTGATCTACATGACATTGGCGAGATGGTGCATGATGTCACCAGTGAGGCTCTCCAAGATTTCATGCAGGAGAACCAGATTATGTTGGGGTCCCTTAGAGTGTAGTTGTAGGAATTACAGGTGCACCCCCCCAGGTTGGTACGCTTTCGACCAACCTCACAATTGGATCCATGGAAGCAGAGTAGATGTTGCACGTGCGGATGAAGAACACAATAGTGTTGTCAGAAGGGGCACTAGTGACATCAAATGAGGCCCACAGGCCTTCGGCTAGCATGCTAAAAGGTCTCAGTGTTAATCTAGCTTCCCTTCTGCGTGAGACATTATATGTGTTGCAGGATAGGATAACTGTAGAGCTGTGAGCTAGGTAGAGTTGCGCGCTCCAAGTCCTTAGTGAGCAGAAAACAAATATGGAACAACTAAGCTTGCAGTGAGATGAATTGGTGTCACAAAATCAATAGTTGGTACAGGTGATAGACGATGTTTTCCAAAGCATCTCGGAGCTGCCCATCCTAGCAGATATACCAGCGGAGGTGCAGATCCACAGGTTAGTAGCAGGGATTCACAACGCTAGGGAGGAAATGACAAAGGTTTAGCTAGAGCTGAATCTTCAAATCGTCGAACTGTGGTTAAAGGCACAACCATCCACTCCCCTGGAAGTCAGAGAACAATGTGCTAGTGCTATCATAGCAGGATTGGAGGAAATTAGAGGTGCAGTACGAGACTGCACCAACATGTTGGAAGAATCACTTGAGGTCCTCACAACTCTGCAGGAGGACCCTAACATCCAGTGCTTAGAGGTAGAGGCGCGAGAACTCCAACAATAGTATGACAATATTTGAGGAACTGCACAGATGGTGGTCATCACATAGAGGCTTGTGTGGATGCAACAGGCTAAAGCACTAAAGTAGCAGGTGGATGCAACATGACATAAGAAAGCAGTCCTCAAAGCGCACATCCAGTCTTGGATCTATGAGGCCTTCACCATCATGACAGACATCGAAGGCAAGCTTGCACACATGCATGGGATGCACACATTGATGCAAAGAAGCACTCCCGGCACAGAGGTCTCGGAACAACATATGCAGCAGATCCAGCAAGCAGCAGCTCAATGCGCTGCTGACCTCGGCACAGTTTGAGAACAGTTGGAGGGACTCTGCGCAAAGATTTCCTCACCGACAGAGTGACTTGAGGGTGAGTCATGATGTTTTTTTTGGGGGCCTGTTGGGCATGGAATCCCCCCAAGGCATGTTTTAGGGCTCAAAGCCCAAGTTTTGACCGAATCTTGTTGTAAAGCTCCGCAAATTGCATGCATGGGGTGAGAAAGTATGATAGAGTCATAGGGTTGTCCGCAATAGTTTTGTAATGTAATGTCAGCTGAATAAACCTACCCATGGTCTGCGGACCATGGGATTATATAACTAGAGCAAGGCTCTACGTGTAAGAAAAGAAAAAAGAAGGAGGAATTAGGAAATAGTCTAAGTGATTAAGTCGCATGTTGAAGTGTGTCTTTGGGTCATAGAGTAGGAGAAATCTCTGCAGCTGAGTGCACAAAGGCCTAATAGTCTGCAGCCGAGTGCGTGGACCCCTGTAGTTGAGTGCGCAGGGCGAAGTTGAGTCTATAACCAAGGAAGGAATTAATAAAGAGAAGTTTTGTTACAATTATGTGTATCTATTCTTGGGTTAATGAATGATTGATATAATATGCAAATATATTGTTTATTTACTGAGCGCACCTGTATGAATGGTTTATATTTTTAAGTATACTTAAAGTACTCAAGTAGGCAAAGCTAATAAACTAATGTTGGAATGCCAGTAAGGTCTTGGGTAATAACGCAGAGTGTGACATTCATCCCCTAGGTAGGGTTGCGCGAAGGCAGTATATCAGGCTGCAAAGTACAGGAAAGTGCACAAAGCAACTTCCGTGCAGGGCTAAAAAACGAACTAGTTGAACTCCCCAGACATCTCTAGGGTGCAAAAACCTAGTTCTAGCACCCTCCATACTACTTCAGGTGAGACCTCAATCCGTGCTCCATGGAATATTGCCGAAAGGGCCAGTAGTACCTAGATTTGTTTGGCTAACTTAACTCTGAACCTGGGTTAGGCCCCAATAGGCCAACAACTGTTGGAGGAGGTTTTGGTTGTAAAACTGATTGCCTTCCAAATCTTGTATGAGATCTTACCCTAGAAGCAGCTCGTGATGATGCTCTAGACTTAGCCCTTGAGATGATCTCTTGGATGCAAGTTTTTCTACCCAAATCAATCCCATTTCTTTTCGGGGGTCTCCCTCTACCCTTTTATTGGTGTCTCTATTCATACAATCAGGAAATAAAAAGGGAAAAATTCAAACAAATTAAAAACTCAAGACCTAGAGTAGATAAGAACTCCCTTCCCCAGGACGAGAAAGTGGCCCCTAAAGAAAACAAAGGAAAGAAAATAAGCAAATAACATAAGTCAAGCTCAGGACCTGAAACAGGGTGAAAAATAAAACTTCCCTTCTGAGGATGAGAGAACAATACTTATAAAAATAAAACAAAGCAATCTGATGCTCTAGACTTGCAGCAAAGTGATAAAAACTTCCTTCCCTAGGATGAGCAAATAATCCTACAAAAACAAGAAAAGAAAGGAACCAAACAACCAAACAATCTAATACTTGGGATCTGGCACAAGGTGTAAGCTTCCTTCCCCAGGATGAAAGATCAGTCCTATGGTCAATGCTGGTTGTACTTTCACGCCTTTGATAGCCTCCCCGACAATGGCGTCAAAATTTTGGTGTCCAAGTATGTATCATGCAATTCACCCAATAAACATTTAATTACCAACCTGGGGTTCTACCATTTGTTTCAAGGCTATCACACACTATATGTGTAGGCCACAGTTTCCCTACCCAGCGGTGAACATTAACTATAAATTCATCAATGTGTAACTGCAAGAAATACTGTAACAACTATAAGAGTAACAACAATTAATAATTGTGACAACAATAAGAGTAACAACAATAAGGACTCACAACGACGTACTGATAAACATTCACAACAATAATAAAATCACATAAATAAACCTAACACACATCTAATCTAGTAGCACTTGGTCAGAAGAGTGAGCCCAACTCCATGATCAGGGCTGTGGCGAGATCAAAGAATCACGATATGCTCAGAAGTTCAACTTGTCATTAATAAAAGAAATATTACAGTCGTGTTGTTACAGACATTAGAGTATTTCTCCTACAATCTTAACAACTCTTAACAATGTTGGATTTCACAACCCACAACTCTATTTTATACAATTTGTCAATGATACAACTCTTAGAATTACAACACTGTCTGCCCTTAATTACATGGTGGTTTTCAGAGTGAAACAAAATTTTAAAAGATAACAGTGTGTCAATCTAAGGGTTGATTCACCGTTGTAGCCAATATTCAAGAACAACGCTACCAGTTTGATAGCATCATTCAGTGAATCACGGTCCTGGTCATTCTCCCTTTAAATCTACATAAATAACTGAATTAGCAAGTCACTAGGTAATAGTCCACTATGACTATGATTCATTGACCAATAATCCATAAAGACATGACTTGAGGTATACTTGTGAAATTTACGATATCGATTAACCGATATTGGCATGAAATGGATAAAAGAACAGGGTAAAAAGGGTGAGTAAAAGTATGAAAATCTATCCACCAATAGCTTGCAAGGTCTGAACTTGGTCCTTGAGTTTCTTCAATTGTTTTCATTCTTCTTTAAGCTCATCCCTCTTCAAATTTTGGAAAATGATCTCGTCTGCCCAATTTTCCTTGAGATCATGGATGATCCTTTCATGTTCTCTAATAGGGATTGCACTTGATTGAAATGATAAGGCTGACTGTTTTGATTTATGAAATTTAGTGATTAATATATCAACATTAGGATTGATGACCTAAACTTTTCCTTCTTCAAGCTGGACTATCTCATCATTAAGCAATGGTTGTTCTTGTGTGACAACAATATTTTCGATAGGTGCTTGTGTATTAACTTTAGAAGGCCCCTCTTTATCCTTTTCACTATCTCAATTTTCATTCTTTAGAGTTTCAATGATCTTTTATGCATTTTTATTAGGATTATTTGTTTATGTGTTGGGCACTACTAGTTTTTGTGTGGTAGTAGTGCCTCCTACTTTTGAATCTAACATATTTTGGTCATTTTGAGTAGCTTTGGTAGCTTCTATTTTTTCTCAATAGGCTCTATTTGAACCTCAACTGAAACAAATCTTGACACCAATATATAATATTTTGTATAACATGCTTGACTAATAATATCACCACAAACTAAACATGGTTTCTTCCTAGACTCGTTAGCTTTTGGTCTCCTAGTTTTGGATTTTCAAGAGGAAGATGATTTACTAAAAAAATGAGAAAACTAAGCAAGGGCTTCTAGTCCCATGGGATTTTCTTCCTCTTGGAGTTTTCTCATTTAAATCTTAAGTTGTTCTTTAAGCTTAGAATTCCCCCCCTTTTTTCTTGAACAAGGAGTCAATTTGATGCTTACATGGCATGGAACTGTCAATCTTCGTTCCGAGCTTCCTTTTTCTAGTAACATTCAACTTCTCAGGTTCTTGTGGATAGGTAGTAGTGGTTGTAGGTTTGTATGATTGAGTTTTTATTTCTACTGAGGAGGACTTGGTCATTCTTCTTGGAAGATTAATTGTGAATTCTTTGAATTACCTCTTTTTTCCCTTTGTCTTTTAGGATTGTTCTTCCATAATAGGACAAAGTTCAATTTCTTCCCTTAGGGAATGTTCACCAACAATTTTCTTGGCAACTGTATCATCATGGGAGTCTTCGATTTCTATAACACCCCCTTTTCTAGCTTCTTCCTCTTCAGTTTCATCGTCTAAGTCAATTTATCCTTGTATCCACTTTCATTCCTCATCCCCAAAATCCTCTTTTTTATCTTTCTCTGTTGAACCCTTAATAGGGGTTATGAATTCAAGCTAGACCCTACCTTTTTTTTCTAATGCATCAGTGATCAAGAGGTTAATTAGCTCCTGGTTTATGGCATATCTCTAAGAATTCTTAGAATGGAAGACAACATTAGCCACAAGCTTCAAGTATTCTAGCATAAAATAGGGGATGTTGAGTAACTTCTTGTGGTAGAGAAGAGATGATAGCATAAAATGATAATTGAAAACAATGAAAAATCTCCCTTCACACACATATATTTTTGCACAAAATATCTGAGAGTTCTGCCAAGGAAGAGGAAGTGAAGTTTTGTCTACCCCTTTACCCTTGTTTTTTACTTGCTTTGTACCTCTTAGGAAGTTTGGTTTAGCTGTTGGAATTGATGCTTTCCTATTGAACCAAGTCATCCTTGACTATGGTAACCTTGTAACTCTTGCAATGACTTCCTCTATGACATCAATATGCACTCCACGCATGGTAGAGCTCATTCCCTCTTGTTGGAAACTTGATGAAACTGAGAGGGTGGATGTGTATCAGTTTAGTACATTCATGGACATACATTAATTTTCTTTTCAATGGTTAATTGAACTATTAAATGAGAAACATAACAAATTATGAACAACATATTTAATATGTGAACAACATGTAATATGTAAACCATAACATAAAAGCAACACATATGGACACCAAATATAAGTGGAAACCCATAAAGAGATAAAACCATGAATTTGTTATTGTTGCGATGAAAAGGAAAGCTCGTACTTCCTCTATAACAACAACTTTTGGATGCTGCAACCTCTCTTATATTATGCAAGCTACAAATTGCTAGGAAGATCCTACTTCCACATACATAATTTTTCTGTAGGCTACAACACACAACAGGCTCCTACCCCAACTTCTTCTACAAGATACAACTTGTAAGGAAGCTCCTATTCCTATAATGTTTTTGTAGAGTACAACCTACAGGAGGCTTCTACCTCAATAATTTCCAACATGTTCTCTTTCAAGCTACAATTTGAAGGGAGACTACAATTCCCCAATACATGAAAATTTCAGCACACTGGTTTACCTGGTCTTCAGGTCTACGTAATTCCATCTCTATCTTTGCCTCTTCTTCCTCTATTCTGCTTCATGTCAACTCCTCTTCTTTTCTTCTTCTACTGGGTAACTCACAGTAACTCTCTTTTTTTTTCTCTCACACACACTCCACCTCTTTAACCGTCCAAACACATATCCTTTTATAAACAATGTTTTGTGATTGTTAGTCTTCCATGGAGGAAAATTAAGTGAACAACTCATCTCTTTACATTCCAGGGCTGCCTCTTCATTTCCAAGTATTACTCTCAAATTTGAATGATAAGTCAAGAAAAATTAACATAATATTATTCAATGCTGAAATAACATAAACCAACATTAATGATTGCATGAGTAAGGGCTCAGATGGATAATCAAACACATTGTAACACGGGCTAGCTAATGAGATAGTGCATTACAGTCTAGGATAACACAATATACAAAATAAATGATGTGCGTTGTAACACTATTTCTAAGAGCATAAGGCATGTTATTGTCATAATGAGAACAAAGTACATGACCACATATTACAACAACACATTTTATGGCATCAACAACCTAAACAACTTCATCTTTTCATACATAAATTCCATCACCCTTTGGTGCTCCTTTGTTCCGCTATCAATAGTTTATGTTTTGTTTATAAGACCACACCTTTTTTCTATTTTCAAAACCTTTATTTTTTGTCAACAATTTTGTTCTGCAGTCAATACCTTTACCTTGAATCACAACAATGATCAACACTATTGAAAATAACAACAATAAATGTTAAAAGTAGCATCAAGAAAAATCCAATTTAATTTTTCCTTGAATTAAATTAGGAATTAAACTGCAATTCCACATCTCATGACAACTTGTAAGAGTGAACTAAGTTAATTTGACTTAGTTAGCTCAGTTAATTCTAGTTGAGGGTATACCTAGAGTCATTTAGAGTGTCTCCTACAATTAGGAGCACTAGTTGAGTTTTTTTTTAGTTGTAATTATTTAATTCAGTCCAACTGAGTTAGACTAGTTCCAACTAATGGAGGTATTAGTGGGACATCTAGTAGCGAGGTGTAACCTACAACAATGGGTTGTAACTTACTATAGTGGGATGTGACCCATTGTAGTGGGGTGTAACTCATTGTAGTGGGTTGTAATCTATAGTAGTGGGGTGTAACCTACAGTAGCGGGGTGTAACCTACAGTAGCGGGGTGTAACCTGCAGTGATCAATAAACTAAAGATTCACTTACAATTAAATTATGCATGCCATATCAGAGAAATACCCAGTTGAGATTGGAGTTCAGGGACATTGTACTATCAGTCGTAAAATGATCTAAATTAAAAAGATGGTGCATGCAGTCAGAAGAAGGCCTAAAATAAAGCATTCCTTAATTATAAAATTGACTAATTTTAACCATTCAAATTGTTTTTAAAAGGAGGAATGAAGGCACAAGTTTAATCATTGTTTTGGTGAGTAGGAGTTGGTGATACCAAGTAATAGGAAGCACAAGTTTGTGCATGGGGCTTGTGAGAGAAAGGAAGTATGAGCTTGGAAGGCTAGGAACTTGGCTAAGCATTGGCCATAGGCAGTCAGTCAGGTAGAGGATAGAAAATACTTGTGTAGGTTGAGCTCAAGGTTGAGCAGAGCATATTGTATTCATCCAAGGCTTGCCTAGGAAGTGGTGAGATAGATAGAGATAGTGCAGAGGTTTCTTGAGCTTGAGAAAAGCATTTGCAATCTTTTCATATTTTTTCTGATTAATGCAATATACAGATAGGAGAGTTTTTTAGCTATGGCTTTCCCCAGAAAATCATTGTGTTATGTGTGTTTGAATTCTTTCTCTTATATGCTTTGTGATTTCATTAATCAATTATTGTTTCCCCTGATGAGTAGAGTAGGTTCAATTCATTTGTTTTAGCATATTACAATATGTAGTTTGAATCTACAAGAAATTTCTACATGGTATCAAAGCTCTATTTGTAGAAATCTCTACATGGTATCAAAGTTAGATTTGTAGAAATTTCTACATGATATCAGAGCTACATTTTTAGACATTGCTATATGGTATCAGAGCTAGATTTCTAGAAATCTATACATGGTATCAGAGCTGAAATCACGATAGAAGAGACGAATTCAAAGTTGTCTTGCAGATTGATGGAACTCTAGTTCAGGGAAAATCCAAGAAACCCTATGTGCAGGATTCTTAATGGAGCTAGAAGGCTGTTAGTGGGAAGATCAGTGAGCCAATGTTTAGTGACACAAAAGGGAGATGTAATCATTGATATTGGTAGATTGAGTAGCAGAGATATTTCCCACAGGGAGATTGAGACTCATTGGGAGTCTAGTTTTAGAGGGAGCATCCCTTTGGAAGCTAGTACTTCAGGATCTGGGGAGATCAGACTCATTATTGTAGTAGTCACAATAGTAGTGCGGAAGAAACAACAATATGAGTAGATAAGATTTATCTCATGCATGCAAGGCCTCGAGGAGCAAGGTAGAAACTAGATATTTGGTGGTTGAGAGGGAGCATACTTTACCTCTCAAAATGGAACCTCAAAAGCAACGTCAACAAGATGTGGAGCAATAATAATTGGAGGATCAGAGAGGAGACTGAGTAGAGACCTATAGTAAGGAGAAATTTCGAGTCAAGTGGGAAGAGGGAGAACATGCAGCCATCCTCTAGGTGAGAGGTGGGGCAATGTGAAGCAATAGTCCCAAGAGTGCATAAACATAGGGTCCATTGAGGTGTGTTTGTTTCATGGATCATTACCTTGCTATGGGGGCCCACAATATTTGATAATAGGAGGATCAATGTCAATCAGATACCGAGGAGTGCATAGCAGTGTTGAAAACAGAGCAAGAGGCTCAATAATAGAGTCAACAACAACACAATTTTCCTAGTAGACAGTTACAAACACATTTGATTTAGTTTATTTTATTTGGATGCTTTTTGGTTGTAGATATTGTAGTAGCAATAACAACAGTGACAAGAGTTGCATGCAAAAAATTTCAAAGCTACCACATCATGATAGATTTTAATTCCTTTCTTATTGAGATGTAGTGTTGAAAATAACAACAAGAAATGTTAAAAAAAGCATCAAGAAAAATCCTACTTTAATTTGTCCTTGAATTAAATTAGGAATTAAATTGTAATTCCACATCTCATGACAAATTGTAAGAGTTAACTAATTTAATTTGACTTAGTTAGCTCAGTTAATTCGAGTTGAGGGTCTAACTAGAGTCATGTAGAGTGTTTCCTATAATCACGAGCACTAGTTGAGTTTATTTTGAGTAGTAATTATTTAATTCAGTGTAAATGAGTTAAAATCAGTTAAACTAGTTCCAATTGATGGAGGAATTAGCGGGAGATCTAGTAGTGAGATGTAACATGCAGTAGTGAGGTGTAACTTGTAATAGTGGGGTGTAACTTATTGTAGTGGGGTGTGACCTACTCTAGTTTAGTGTAACTTACTGTAGTGGGGTGTAACATGTGGTAGTGGCATGTAACCTGCAATGATCAATAAACTGAAGATTCACTCATAATTAACTCATGCATGTTAGATCAGAGAAAGTCCTAGTTGAGATTGGAGTTTAGGGACAATGTATTATCAATTATAAAATCATCTAGATTAAGAAGATTGTGCATGCAGTCAGAAGAAGGCCTAAAATAAATCATTCCTTAATTCGAAAACTCACCAATTTTAAACATTCAAATTGCCTTTAAAAGAAGGAACGAAGGCACAAGTTTAATCGTTGTTTTGGTGAGCACGAGTTGGTGAGACCAAGAAATAGGAAGCACAAGTTTCTGTGCGGAGATTGTGAGAGGAAGGAAGTAGGACCTTGGAAGGATAGGAATTTTGCTAAGTATTGGCCAAAGGAATTTAGTCAGGCATAAGATAGAAAATACTTATGTAGGTTGAGTTCAAGGTTGAGTAGAGCATATTGTATTCATCCAAGGCTTTCCTAGGAAGCAATGAGATAGATAGAGATAGTGCAAAGGTTGTTTGGGCTTGAGTAAAGCATTGTAATATTCTCATATTTCCCTTTTAATGAAATATATATAGTAGGGGTTTTTTGTTGTGGCTTTCCCCATAAAATCATTTTTTTATATGTGTTTGAATTCTTTCTCTTATATTCTTTGTGATTTCATCGATCAATTATTGTTTCCATTGATGAGTAGAGTAGATTCAAGTCAATTGTTTTAGCATATGACAATCTACAGTTTGAATCTACAAGAAATTTCTACAAACACTTTTTCCTCGCATCAAAATAATGATCAAGAACTTTTCCTTGCATCACAACAATGATCAACACCTCCATAACACAATGAAACAACACAAGCATACCTTTATTCTAACTTACTGCTCGCAAGAAATGTACTCAGTTGCACCTTCTCACACATATATGATGACCACACTTCTTGCTACCCTTTGTCATCAATGATAACAATGCCAATAATCCCCCCTTTTCCATTGACGACAACACTATGATCCTCCCGCTTTTGTACTGATAAGCATTTCTCCTCAACTCAGCGTACTTTCACCTTTGACATCAGTGACAAAGGGTTTTGGTTTAAAAAAAATCGAGATATCAATTCATTGCACAAATTGCGTGTAGACCCTCATGCATTGTCAGAGAACAAGCTCACCATCAACTTTACAATAGGCCATTTGTCAAGTTCATAGTTCATATTTGCCAAGTATCTCAACTGAATTACTTACATTTTGAAATTTAGCCTGAAGTTTCCATTTAACTCTAATGTGTCAAGTCATTCATAAATATTTACATGGCCTTCAACATATGTGGCTACCAATTTCAATCCAATTGCATGAGCAAGCCTTGAAATATCAAAAGTTTTTTCATGTAGTTCAATCTATAATTCGCCTTGTTTTGACTCTTTGAGCTCACATTGTCTAGCATTCGGTAGGTCAAACCCTTCATGGTAATAATTTGAAATATTCCTTAAACTCTTGTAGGTCCTTACCACAACACAAATGAAAGAATTACATAGGTTCCATTTATTCGATTCACTGCTTCCTCCAGCTACCAATTTCCTTTTCATTTTGAACATCCAATGGAATATGTCTAGCACTTCTTTTAGTGATGCATTTCTTCTGCTATCATGTGCAAATTTTTATAACGGTCCAAAGGATATGGACGTAAACTTGGATCTTATTTCAAGGTACATTTCTTATACACAAGCTTTTAGTCATTCATATCAATTATCCTTAATTTTCATTGAGTTGAGTTACCTAAAAAATGAAAATATCTCCATAAATTTTCACAAAAGGGCACAACTTTAAAAAAAATAGTGAATACAACTCTAGCTTAATACATTGTCGCATCTTCAATCACACTAGATCCCTATAACCTATTTTGGTATGCTTTGCACTAATGTCCTTTGATTTGATACCCTCAGTCCTATTTCCTCTGGTGATGTTTGTCTGCCATCCTCCTTCATGTTGAACATGTAAACTTTGGTCTTCATAATTTTTGTTGTACTCATTTTAATATGCATCCTATTTAACAAACAAGAAAATAAAAGAAAAATTTATTATTATTAAAGCACGGGTTTCATGCTCTTTATTGATGGTTTTCTAGGTAAAAGCATGTTCTTCATGCTTCTAGGGTTTGTTAGGTCTTAGGATTTATTGTCATGAGTCAAATGATTCAACATCATGTTTATAAGACCTTTTTGGGCAAAATATATATTGTAAAAGAATTATTTTTGAGTCTAGAAAGTTCTAGAAATACAAAAGTACAAGTTGGCCCTAATAGCTTCAAGTCAACCTAAAGGAGGTAGTTTGACCCCTTGAGAAGGCCATATAAAGGAGCAATTCAACCTCATTTAGCGCTCACTCACTCCACAAGTTCGATATCACAAGAAGTTTGATCTATAGCAAGGAGAATAAAAAAATAAGAGAAAAGGTCTAGGAGAATAAAGAATGATGAAATATCTTGTTTCTGTGCTCTATCTCTCTCACACATGCGAAATTCTAGGGTTTTTGGGCTAAAGAAGAGGCTGAAGTTATAGGTTTTATTTGCAGTAGGATGAAGTGTAGAATCTTGCAGCTAGAAGAAGGGATACTCTATCTGGACCTCATTGACCTTAGGATTTGTTTAGCTCTAGGAAGGTCTCAGGAGGAGGTTGAATAAGGGTTTCCTGAAAACCACAATGCCAAAATTGCAGGGTCGAACTTGCAAGACAATTTGTAGTATTGAAGCTGGCACAATCAAAGTTGTGGTTTTCAACTAGTTGGTGCAGAATCAAAGAAGGACTTGAAGAAGGGATGACTTGGTACTGGGAGAACTTGGTCTAGAGTTTGGGTCTTTGTATCTCATTTGAAGCATATTCTAAGAAAAGAAGAGTTTTTAGGGTTTTCCCCTTGGAGGGGTTTTTCCTTGGATGAGAGCCTAATATCTGTGTCCTTTATTGTTGTTGCTTATGTCCTTGATATTTGTTCGATCAAAAGATATAACTAAAGAACACAAGAAGACTAATATGTTCACCAGCAAACATTAATGCTAAGGAAAATAGGATTTAATAACTGCCACTTTATATTTTACAACACTTCAATGCATTATGTTTGTTTAACATCCTCCTTCAAAGCATTCTCATCATACCATTGCACCCATGTCTATTTCTCTGCTCTTGGTCACATGGGAGTTACACCACTAAATAACATTTGAATCAAGAACCTTTGCATTCAATGATTAAGTAATGTATATTTCCATGTCTTCTTAGGTATGTTCCATAAATCAACTAGTTATGTATACTTCAAACTTTTGATTTTTATCATTTTTGTAACATTGGTCATATATAAATGTTGATAGATGGTTTTATTATGCCGACACATCCTTCTTTTTCCACCTCAAACTACTGTGGCATGCTTTGAGTGTAACTCATCATCAAAGATCTGATCCACTTCATCATGCAACATGTGGTACCTCTGCATCTCTGTGGTCCAAGTAATGCTCCTTTATTTTTGTGTTCTACCACTACACCCTATCACCTCTGTCTTTGCACCCTTTTCGATTTTGTTTCTACATCTGGATACTTAATTGTGACACCTCTATCGATTGACACGACATCTGTAACGCACATCTGGCATAAAAAATAAATAATGTCCAATGTTTTTTGTAACCCCTCTTTCAATCTTAGGTTTGTCATTATCTAATGCCTAACACCTCATTACCCAACGCCTGACACACCTACACCTCTAGAATATATCAGGTTTGTTCTACCGGCATTTTAGGTCTATTCTATTAGCTGAAATTTTAGATCCAATACTAATATTCATTCTCACCCACAACGTTTCCTTTTCTCATTCTCTTTCCATTCATTTCTTCTCCTCTTCTTTATTGTTTTTTAGCATGATTTATTAATTCTTGTGTGCTTCCTTTTCAAGTTCTATCCCTGCATAGAGGTTTCCCATATAGGGTTGCCCCAAAGTCTAGATTGAGGTTTTGATTTCCTAGCAACTGGTCGAGCTTCAGATCAATTTTCTTTAGCCTTTTTCCTAGCTCCTCTAGTGCTTGTTGTACCTCTTCCTTCTGTAGGGTGGTGACCATTTAAATAAAATGGAAGAAAGATATCATGTGGATTGTATCTCTTAATGGGGACACATTCTGACTTTAAAAACAAAGTGTATTCCTGAATAAAACTATCAAACCCGAGCCTTCTTCCCCAAGATTCAATTCTAGACTAAATCAAGATTCCTTGTGCTTGATGTGATACTAGTAAACTTGGTTATTTGTAGTGGTTTTCCAATAATTCTCTAAAAGTTCATATGAAGATTTTTTTTTTGAAAAAAAACAATAGCCCTCATCATCTCACTTGTACAATACATGCACTCACAAGATTCTAAATTGTGTGCATTACTTTAGTATTCCTTAGATGATCTTGTGCTACCTTCGGGTTCTCTTGGAAATCCATTAAAATATGTTTCATAACATAATCTGAAAGGATATGGTGAAGATTTGGATCTTACATTTTCTTTTTCCTGTCTCTCCTTCATTTCCTCTAGGCTTATATCACCCTTGTTGGTTTTGTTTATTTCCTCAATACATCTTTGGACACCTTCTAACAATTCCTAGTTGTTTCCATCATGTTTGAGACGTTCCTAATAGGATTCCAAGGATTTGTCATATTCTTTCATGAACAACTGAATAAAAACTTTCCTTGTAAGCTTCTTCAATGTATCTGGATTATGATTTTTTGTAAGTGCTTTCTGGAAAGTTTTAATTTCTGGATTTTATTCCTTAGAACATTAGCCATCTATTGCAGTGACTACAACCATCCTCCAAAATTTTTCCTTAGCTTCATTTTGGAGCCTCCCTACAAGCCATCCTTAGTAGCATGCCTTACACTGCCCAAGTACATATGATTTCAATTGAGTTTCTTTGGCTTATCAACTTGTGTTCGCTGACTTGTCTACCTTTCACCTACAAGATGACATCTCGTGGCTTGGTTTTTAACTGGCTCTTTTACTCACTTGGAAAATTACACAGAACTAGAGGGAAACCAACCTTTCTCTCTAGAATTGTGCAAAAGCATCAAGGCAGTTTGTTGCTCTCCATAAATGCATACAGAAAGAAGACTGCCGTCCCCCTAAAAATTGCACAGAGCAGCCCATCACTGGGCTTTCTCTCAGAATATACATAGTTCTGGCTGGTAGCCTCGACTTCAATCTAGAAATTGCGCAGAGCTTGAGGGGCTTCCAGAGCCACTGAACCCACAAACTACACATAAGTCATCTAGAAGCTTTTTTTTTCCTTTGCATGTGCTCCCAAGCTGATCAGTTCCCTCCAGGACTGAGAAATATTACCTTGCATACATGGGTAGTTTTTTCCTGAAAAAGTAAAAATCATCCCCATATTTTATGGATCTATTTTTAACAGCTAGGGGTTACATGCAAAAGTTGTTTTAGAAACCTCTCGCGAAGTGTCGCTTTTTCATAGATTTGTAGCATGCACGTCATAATCCTAGATCTTGTCAAAAATATTTATTCGATGCTTCAAACCTCATTAGTCACTTCGATCTTGGATCTATGGCATTCCCATTGCATCTAGGAACCTTCGGCACACTTATTGTAGCTTTTTCTAGGTAAGTCCGCTTTTCATGTCTTTTGTTGCTTTTCTGTCGCTTTTGGTATTTTGGTTTGTGTGAGTGATTTTTTATTGGTTTTGTTAAATGCTTTCTATCATTTTAATGCATGTTAGCTTGTAGAAGCATTGTTTCAATTTTTCCATTGCATCTCCTTGTTGTCGCATGCATGACATTGTTTATGTACTAATGGTCATCGTTGCGTTGACTCACTTCACACACTGAGTTGTCTTCCCCTTTTACTGAGTCCTACACTCATTGATTGCATGCATGTTCATTCACTCATGTCTACACCTAGTTTCACACATGTAGCCAGTCCTTACTATTTTCAGTTGCCCGTGAGCGGGTCTGAGCTGCCTTGGCCCAAAACTTTCCTTTCTCGGCTTGCACTGCACATTTATGGGATGGAAGGCTTTTCCTTGCTCCTAGAAATTGCACAGAGCTTGCCTCATAATAGCCTCCCAGGCTTGATTTGCAAAATTTTGAGAGGCAGTGCCTCAATGGCCCTCAGAATTGTGCAATGTAGTTTTACTAGGTTGCAGTCATGCTGCCTGAAACTGCGCATTGCACAGTTCCAGTCTTCAGCAGACCAAGATGGACTATGCTGTGTGTAGTTTCAGTAGTCATTCAATTCACTGACAATCTATACTCTGTTCTATGCAGTTCTAATAGTCCGTCTCCCAACCTCCCAGTGAAAATTGTGCAAACCTTCTAGTCAGTCACCCAAGTGTGTTGCATGTAAGTCATTAATTTGTTTTTGGTTTCCAACTAACAATTTTCTTGCAATGAGTGCTTCTCTATCTCCAAGTATCACAGGTGTTCAACAGTCTCTCACCAATACAGGTACAAAGGCTTCGAAGAGAGAAGTGTCAAAGGACACCATTGAGAGCGCAACTAGATATATGGTCGAGAAAATATCTATGGGCTTGCCCATCTATGAAGACACTAAGTTGTTCATAGACAAGGATATCAAGATCAAATGGCAGGACATCAATGACATATTTATAGGCACCTTTGAGGAGGATCTGGAGGACCATAGAGTCTATGTCAACATACACAAGTCTGGCTTGTATCGAGTTGCATGTAGGAATCCCATGTTTTCATGCACGGAGATGATCCACTAGATTGTCTCGCATACTGATCTAGAGACAATGGTGTTGAGCAGTGTCAATGGAACAAAACTTGCTACCTTCAGGGCAAAGGACTTTCAGGCGATGTATCACTTACCGCAACTGGTGGTTGCAATGGATGCACCCTTCACCAGGCCCAACAATAGTGCAAACTCAAGAGACATCTTGAAGAGCTGGGTGAAAGAGCCATCTATGTTCAGGATGACACCCAACCAAGTTTACAAGACAAGGATACTACAGAAGGAATATAATTTCTTGGTCATCTTTGCATGCCACTTATATGGCCAAGAGAGTACATAGACTTTCCCGCAAAGTTGGGTGAGTTTGTTCGATCACCTAGTGAATGAAGGAAGACCTTTCAATTGGTCTGACATGTTGGCTCTCCAACTGAAGGGACAAGTAACAGATGCTCGACATCAGCCCAAGGGTCAGTAAGTAAATATTTTCATGTTCACTTACATACTTGATGCAATCTATGCCTTTAAGTAGTTCCTTGGCTTGGGTTGGGCATGGACACCTTCAAAAACCTCTATGCACACCCATTGCAAGTTGTTCTCTGAGTGCAGCTTCCGTGGAGTTATAATACAACTATCAAACCACTTCGTCACCCTGGTGTACATGATGATATTTGAGTAGGATCCACCTTGCATGTCACAGGCAGCGATGGAGGCTTTGGTTAACATAGTAGATTGGTATGCCTCACCCCTTCACACCTTCGTTTGGATGTACAACACAGAGAAGGCTCCACATGTTTTACCTAAGTTTAACATGGATAAGCTGGTCACGCAAGAGGTTACATACCACATCTCAACAAGGTTGTCAGAAAGACTGCACAAGAAGAAGAAGGCACCTTGGCCCGCTCTTCCTTTGTGGATTAGGTTGTATGAGATCTAGAATCTCAAGCATGCTGAGGCCAAGACGAAGGAATTCAAGGGATTCACCTTCGACGCCAGAATTTTAAATCCATATGACCTGCATCAGTTAGTGGAAGACCATTGTAAGAGAGTGTATCATCCTTGGATCCACGGGGTGTATCATTGACCTAGGGAAGACCCATGGAGATATTGCTATAACTTCTCAATGCTTAATGAACTGGTCAGAATGGATGTAGACTGGTTAGTAGCACAGAAGGCAACAACATATCAAAGAGTAGCAACATCAGCACTAGAAGAGGGAAACAAACCTGCGCTTGACAAAGGTAAGAGAAATATTTCTGATGACGCAGAGCTGGAGCAAAGATGTAAGTTCAAAGCAGATCCACTTGTATTAAAAGCAGCTTTGAAGATTGAGGTAAAGAGGTGACAACATGAAAGAATTATTGCACAAATAGAGAGGGAGAAGCAAAAGCTAGAGGAGGCTAAAAAGGAGTTGCAAGAGTTGAAGCAAAAAGTAAGGGAAGAACAAGAGCTGCACAGAAGAGAGAAGGAAGCACACCAGGAACAACAACAACATGAGGCACGCCATGCACACATCAATGAAACTATGCCAATACATGTTATTGATTCATTTGAGCAGCTGGAAGACAACAAACACAGTGATAATTTGTAGGAGCAGTAATTTTCTTAGGAGATTGTACAGATGTTGGAACAAATGGACACCGATGTGGTTCAACCTGAGCTAGATCAGGATGTTGACTTAATGCCTAAGAACCAAGAGGTCAATCCACCAGCTTCACCATATCTAGGAGTGGAGCAAGTCCCAAGCGATCAAGGAGACACTGAAATCCTTGAGGAAAATCTAGAAGAGGATGTGCACAACATATCCTTCGACGAGTCACAACACAGAGTTGTGAAGTCATGCAGAGTGCCCATTCTGAATTTCCATGTATCTCCTACACAATTTGAAGAACGAGTGATCATGTTCAATGTGCGTAGATATCCAGTTGCATTGGCCGATGCTACAAAGGCCTATTCCGAAGCGACCATCTCAAGTATTAGATTCTTGATAATTGAGAATGAACATAGGGCTAAGGAGCTACAAGCGACCAAGTAGGGAGAAGAGAAAGCTACAACATCTGCCAGAGCAGAGTTGAAGAAAGAGAAACTTGTTGAAGTATCATTTCTCAAGATAGTCATGTGGAAGTTGTACTTCAGTTTCGTCACTGTGAATAAGTTAGTTGTCCATCTTAACAGTTGGCAACAACATTGTGCTAGGAGAACACACATCTTGTCAGACATACACATTGCTTTCAATCACATGCAGATATGGGAAATGAGGAACAAGGGAGCCCCATTTCACTTGTAAAAGATGATGAAGCCAAATATAGTGGAGTTGAAAGCACACATCTGCAGTCAAATTTGGAACTTTGAGGAACTCCACCAATTCATCAACAACTTACAGGCTTCACATGCACGAGTGTTCAGGTGCATGGATGTCATTATGCACATGCATGCGATCCCATTCATTGGCACACTCACCGAGGTGAAAGAAAAGAACCAAGTCTAACTGGAGCTAGACATGTACTTCTATCAGTTGATGCACATAGCCTCTAGTGCAGACTTGCAGATGAGCAGAGACACTATACATCATTATGTCGCTGGTACAGCTGCACTCAAGACCATGATGCGCATGCTATCTGACGAGTTAGATAGAGGTGCCAAATCAATGTTCCCGATTGCAACGGAGGCAAGAGTTCACTTTCAGAAGGATGTCACCACATATAATGTTGATACCATAATAGACTACTAAGCTTTACAAAAGTTCACCACCATCGATCAATGAGAGGATGTCGAAAGGTTAGTATTCCCACAGTTTTCTGAGTCTTAGTGATGTATTGTATGGCTTACTCAAGCCCATTTTTGTCTCACATGGGTACATGTGTAGATTGTATTGCAAACATGTTGTAAAGTGAAAGACCAAGTGTCAGTAGTAGAATGTAAACAGTCATGCATAAGTTGAAGAGTCATGAGGGTAGTTGAAAAGTCACAAAGGGGAATGTCAAGGGTCAACCCACCCTTTTCTATATATAGAACCTCATAACTCATTGTGCAAGCTTTTGGGAGCAAAGTTTCTGATAGGTATGACTTAGAGAAAGCTTGGAGTGTATTGTAATGAGCCTTGGCTTCTCCACAGTGCAGAGCAAGTACATCTCTTTGGAGGAGAAGGCGGTAGTGACTGTAATGTTCCACTCTCAGGGCTAGTGGTTGTCATGGTTGTATGTATGATTAGATATTTCACTCTTTAAATATAACAGATCCAACACATTTCATGCATATATTGTTATTGTAGTTCGACTATCCTGGTAACTTTAATGATGTATGTAGTTATAATTTACACATTTATGTATGGACTATTCAGTATGTGTTTGTATGAATCTTATCGAAGCATGTTGTTGGTATAACCCATCACTTTGGATCGTTGGCTATGCGTGCTATCACAGGATTCTAAGGGGCACACTCCTCTCCTCTTCCATGTGTTAAAGCCTTTCATGCACCTTCCTTGACTTTACTGCAAGGTCACACCCTTACTTCCAACAAGGACATCTTACTTACCTCTGCACGCAACCACAGTCAAGGTGATAGTGTACTACCCACTGTTGGAACTCCTACTCCAATGGTCTGAGGTCTAGTTGGGACTTCTTATTAGGGAGATCCCTTGACATGTGGGTGGGTCCAACACCATCAACATTTCTAGCACTAGAAGGAGGGCCAACTGACAAGCTGATTCCTCACATCCTATTTTGAATCTTCACACATCTATCATGGATATTGTTACAGCTAACCCTCCACAATGTTTTTCCAACACACATCCCTTTGAAGTCACGAGGGAGTTCTTTCATCACTTGTTTGAACTCATGTATGATGGTGAAGGTGAAGTGGTAAGGCCTGAGCACTTACATGACTTCCTTGCATTCACGGAGAACGAGGAAGGTTTTGATAAAGTAGAGGTTCTTGCACACACACTTCACGAATTCCCGGAACTATGGTACCACGAACTGCCTCCCAATTGCTTGCACTCATTTAAGAAGTTCATGGATCTAATCGAATATGTTTTCTATTATTTTTATCCTGAAGCACTTGAAAAAAAAAATGTTAAAGCAACGGAAGGCCCCACATGACTCGCCTATGGATTTTTGGAAGCGCTACCGTCTACTCATGTTTGAAGCTACAAAAAGTCAGATGAAATTCCAATATCCTATGGACATATTTGAATATTGATGTCACAAATGACTCTGCCCCAAAGTGAAGAGCAATTTCAAACCCCGCTCATCATACTTTGATGATGGAGCTGCACAATAACAAGCAGACACAGTTACTGTCACAAGTGATTGTCCACCTTCCCCTCGTCAAATAGCTCCACCCCCACAGAGTGGTGTGGGAGAGCATACACATAAGACTATTCAATTGGTACATGCTCCCACCCTCACTACTCCCAATTTCTGAACATATGTAGTTGGGAAGCCCATGGATTGTCATAAGCACTTGTCATGTCAACCTCCATCTTCGTGTTCTGTTGATCCTCCGGATTGTACTGTCTTATGTTCTTCCATTCCAGACTCTACACCTGTTGTAAATGAGGATCAAGCTATTGACGGAGTTGATGTTGCACAACCAACCTGCATTTCCATTGACGATTAGTATGATAGGGAATCTGAGCATGAGCCCGTATTGAAGGATGACTTCCATTTGTCCTCTCCTCCTCTACTATCTCTTGGCATCTTTGGTGATTCTGCTATCTCTGATTCTCCTTCTGTAAATCCATCCATGGATTCATCTACTTCTAATAGTTTTCAAAACACGTCGGATGTTAGTCCATCATTTTACAGTGGAGAGTACAAATTATTCATTGAAAATCCACTTGATTTTTCATCTACGTTTTCTGGAAACATAGAGGGTGAACATTCTTGCTTCTCATCTACCCCTTTGTTTGATTTATCAGATCATGAGGATGCTAATGAACTCATTGATTTTTCTGATTGTAGATGACATGATCTTTTTACTCCTATATTCGATCATGATGTTGATTCAATTGCTATTGATATTTCAAAGCCACCTGTTTATGATGATCTATCTGTCCATGAAGTCGAAACCCCACAGGTGGTCGAGGCACTTCAACCCGAGCTAATGGTTATGTTAGGCCCTCACTATCCTAAGGTTAGTTTCACTTCTGATTAGGAAATTGTTGAACTACCCATGGCTCCTCGTCACTCATCTGTATGCACTAAAGATCAATCCAACACACAGATTGTGCTTCCTCCACTTGAGTCACATGATCCTATGACTCATGCATTGGAGGAATCAGACACAGTAAGCACACTTGCAAGACTTAAGTTGTCTCCCTTTCTCATGTTTGCTTTTCTGTCATAGTCAAGAGAGTGCATATACTTATAATCTGCACGCAGTGTGTCACAACACCATGGTAAGTCCACATAGTTCTTATCTTGTGCTTTCACTCTTTTCTTTTCTGTGGACGCGTTTAAACTTAGAGTGTGTTGGCCTTCATTGTCATATCTTTCATGTTTGCTGGTTTCCTTGACTTCCCTTTTTGTGAACCATGACTTCACCAACATGGGTCAACCAATGCCACAATGGTTGCATTGGAAATATCACTTCATGTGATCAAACCCATGCACCGTTAGCTTAGGAGTAGGAGTAGTGTTTGCTTTTGTCTAGTTTGCTTGCATGCATGTTTTCTTTCTTTGTTTTTTTGTTTATTTGCTTGCTTGCCTACTTTGCTTACTTGCTTTTCTTTTGCATTTTCTTCTCCTCTTTTCTTTTTTGTTTTGTTTGCTTGTTACATCCATAGGTTAGTTTCACATGAAATCGTGTATGACTCTTAAGACAAGCAGGGTAAAGTACAAGAGGAATTGTACAACTATCAACACTTGGTTATCTATTGTCCTATCTCTTTATGTAGAATTTGTTGTCTTCAATCAAATATACACTAATGGAAAATACGCTATGTTCAAAGTGAATCTTGGGGAAAACACAACACTTACGCTCCAACTAGTACCACCTACTCTAATCGTTTGTTTTGGGTTAACCCTTGTTAGCTCAGTCAAGTAGAATAAGGTGAGGGGGAAAACCTTCACAAGTAAGTCAAAGGTATACATAACATACTTCTCTGAAGAAACAACCTCTTCTACTCTCAATAAGTCGGGATACGTCTTCTGCCTCTGAAATAATAAGTGCCTATGCATAGTACTATAAAATAAAAAAATGAAAATATGAAAATTTTGAAAAAAATGAAATAAGGTGAAAGAAGAGAAAGGCTTCCCACGTAGAGCGGTGATGAAAGTAACTCCACCGGGGTATTGACCAAGCTTGCTGATAGCGGAGTGATGCTTGTGTTCCTCCGTGACTCCACCAAGGTACTGTCCAGGCCTGCTCGCATTAGAGCAACACCAAAGATGAAACTTCTGACATTCATATTACTTATGCACCAATATACCCCTCATCCCCAATCAAAACAAATAATTTGAATTGGCTTGGAATGTGTATTGACCAATCAAGAGCATGGCAGGTGCTACATCTTTCACTCAAGCTAGTGTGGAAACCACACTAATCTAAGAATCGAACAATACTTCCGAACGAGTTAGACTTGCTTTTCATGAAACAAGGTCCATTTCGAGAGTTGGAGTTCTACCAGTGTGTCGCCAATGTTGTAGCGGCTACAGCCATCCTCCACAATTTTTCCTTAGCTTCATTTTGGAGCCTCTCTACAAACCATCCTTAGCAACATGTCTTGCACTACCTAGGTACATATGCTTTCATTTGAGTTTCTTTGGCTTATCATCTTGTGTTCGCTAACTTTCCTGTCTTTCACCTGCAAGCTGACATCCTGTGGCTTGGTTTTTAACTGGCTCTTATGCTCACTTGGAAAATTGTGGAGAACTAGAGGGCAACTAGCTTTGCTCTCTAGAATTGCACAAAGCATCAAGGCAACCTGCTGCTCTCCAAAAATGCGTAGAGCATGCAGACTGCCTTTCCCTTGAAAATTGCACAGAGTAGACCATCATTGGGCTTGATCTCAGAATTTTCGCAATTCTGGCTGGCAACCTCGACTTCAGTCTAGAAATTGTGTAGAGCTTGAGGGGCAGCCAAAGCCACTCAACCTAGAAAATGCACAAAATTCATCCAGAGGCTTGCTATCCATTGCATGCACTCCAAAGTTGACCAGTTCCCTCAAGGACTAAGCAATCTTGCCTTGCATGCATGGGAAACTTTTTGCTAAAAAAGAAAAATTCATCCCTTGATTTTAGGGATCTAGTTTTAACATCTGGGGGTTACATGCAAAATTCATTTTAGAAACCTCCTGCCAAGTGTCACTTTTTCCTAGATTTGTGGCATGCACGTCATAAGCCTCGATCTTGTCAAAACTATTTATTCGATGATTCAGAGCTCATTCTTCACTTTGATCTTGGAGCTCTGGCATTCCCATCTTATCTAGGAACCTTTGACACGCTTATTGCATCTTTTCCTAGGTAAGTCTGCTTTTCATGTCTTTTGCTACTTTTTTGTCGCTTTTTTTATTTTGGTTTCTATGAGCATTTTTTGCTTGGTTTTTTTGAACGTTTGTTGTCATTTTAATGCATGTTATCTTGTAGAAGATTTGTTTCAAGTTTTCCATTACCTCTCCTTGTTATCGCATGCATGGCACTGTTTTTGCATTAATGGTCATCATTGGGGTGACTCGCTTCACAAATTGAGTTGTCTTATCATTTCACTAAATCCTACACTCACAAATTGCATGCATGTTCATTCACTCATATCTGCACCCAATTTCACACATGCAGTCAGTCCTTATTGTTTTCAGTCGCCTGTCAGCAGGTCTGAGCTACCTTGGCCCAGACCTTGCCTTGTTTGATTTGCACTGCACATTTTTGGGATGGAAGGCTTTGCCTTGCTCCCAGAAATTGCACAAAAGTTGCCTCACACTGGCCTCCTAGGCTTGCTCTACGAAATTCTGAGAGGTAGTGCCTGAGTGGCCCCCAGAATTGCGTAATGCAGTTTTACCGAGTTGTAGTCATGCTAACTAAAATTGCACATTGTGTAGTTCCAGTCCTCAGCAGGCCATGTTGGATTGTGCTTTATGCAGTTTCAAGATTCAGTCAACTCACTAACTGTCCAGACTATGTTCTGTGCAGTTCTGGCAGTCAATCTCCCAGCCTCCCATTGAAAATTGTGAAAACCTTCCACGCAATCACCTAGGTATGTTGCATGTCAATCCTCAAGTTGCTTTTGGTTTTCAACTGATACTTTGCTTGCCATGAGTGTTGCTCTATCTCCAGGTATCTCAGGTGTTCAACAGTCTCTCAGCAGTATAAGTACAATGGCTTCCAAGAGAGCAGGGTTAAAGGACACCATTGAGAGTGCAACTAGAGATATGTTCAAGTAAATGTTTATGAGCTTGCCCATCTATGAAGACACTAAGTTGTTCATAGAAAAGGATATCAAGATCAAATGGTAGGACATCAATGACATCTTTTCAGGCACCTTTGAGGAGAATTTGGAGGACCAAAGAGTCTATGTCAACATACACAAGTTTGGCGTGTATCAGGTTGCATGCAGGAATCCCACGTTTCCATGCCGGACATGATCCACTAGATTGTCTCTCATATTGATCCAAAGACAATGGTGTTGAGCAGTGTCAGTGGAACAAAACTTGCTACCTTCAGGGAAAAGGAATTTCAGGCGATGTATCACTTGCCACAGTTGATGGTGACAATGGATGCACCCTTCACCAGGCCCAACAAAAGTGCAAACTCAATAGACATCTTGAAGAGCTGGGTGAAAGAGCCATCTAAGTTCAAGACAACACCCAACCAAGTTTACAAGACAAGGATATTGCAGAAGGCATATAAGTTCTTATTCATCTTCGCATGCTGCTTATATGGCCAAGAGAGCACATAGACCTTCCTGTAAAGTTGGGTGATTGTGTTGGATCACCTGGCGAATGAAGGAAGACCTTTCAATTGGCCTGACATGTTGGATTTCCAACTGAAGGGACAAGTAGTAGATGCCCAACATCCACATAAGGGTCAACAAGTAAATATTTTCATGTTTGCTTACATACTTGATGCAATCTGTGCCCGTCAGTAGTTCCATAGCTCGGGTTGGGCATGGAAACCTTTAGAAATCTCTGTGCACACCTATTGCAAGTTGTTTTGTGGGTGCAGCTTCCATGGAGTTATAATAAAACTATCAGACCACTTCGTCACCCCGATGTATAGGATGATATTTGAGCAAGATCCACCTTGCATGTCATAGGCATCAATGGAGGCATTGGTTAACATAACATATTGGTATGCCTCCCCCCTTGGCACCTTCATCTAGATGTACAATGTGGAGAAGGCTCTGCATGTTTTACCGAAGTTTTCCATCGATAAGCTGGTCATGAAAGAGGTTTCATACGACATCTCGTGAGGGTTGTCAGCAAGATTTCATAGGAAGAATAAGGCACCTTTGCCTATTCTTCCTTTGTAGATCGGGTTGTATGAGATCCAGAATCTCAAGAATGTTGAGGCCAAGATAGAGGAATTCAAGAGATTCACCTTCGACACCAGAAGTAATTCATATGACCTGCATCGCTTAGTGGAAGCCCACTATATGAGAGTGTATCATCCTTGTATCCATGGGGCGTGTCATTGGCCTGAGGAAGACCCATGGAGATATTTCTATAACTTCTCAAGGATCAATGAACTGGTCAAAATGGTTGTAGAGTGGTTAGAAGTGAAGAAGGCATCAACATATTCGAGAGCAACAACATTAGCATGAGGAGAGGGTAGTAGACCTGTGCTTGAAAAAGGAAAGAGGAAGATTATTGATAGTGCAAAGGCAGAGAAAAGCTACAAGTTCAAAGCAGATCCACTTGTATTAAAAGTAGCTTTGGATATTGAGGCAAAGAGGTGAAAATGCGACAGAAGGATTGTGCAAAGATAGAGGGAGAAGAAGAAACTAGAGGAGGTAGAAAAGGATTTGTAGGAGTTGAAGCAACAAATAAGGGAAGAACAAGAGTTGCACAGAAGAGAGAAGGAAGCATAGTAGGAACAAGAATAGTGGGAGGAGCAACATGAACACATCGATGAAACTGCACCCATACAAGTTATTGATTCATCCAAATAGCTGGTAGATAAAAGACATGGTAATCAGTTGTAGGAGCAAGACTTTACTCAAGAGATTGAACATATATTGGAATAGATGGACATGGATGTGGTTCAACCCAAGCTAGATCAGGACATTGACCTCATGCCTAAGAACCAAGAGGTCACTCCACTGGCTTCACCAGATTTGGGAGTGAAGCAAATCCCAAGCGATCAAGGAGACACTGAAATCCTTGAGGACAATCCAGAAGCAAATGTGTACAACATATCCTTCGACGAGTCACAACATAGAGTTGTGCAGTTGCGTAGAGTTCCCACTCTGGATGTCCATGTATCCCCTACATAGTTTGAAGAACGAGTGATAATATCCGATGTGTGAAGACATCCAGTTGCATTGGCTGCTACTACAAAGGCCTATTATGAAGCCACCAGCTCAAGTGTTAGATTCTTGATAGTTGAGAACAAGCGCATGTCTCAGGAGCTACAAGAGGCCAAGAAGGGAAAAGAGAAAGCTATGGCATCAGCCAGAACATAGTGGAAGAAATAGATACTTGATGAAGTATCGTCTCTCGAGGAAGTCATGCGGAAGATGTACTTTAGTTTTGTCACCATGCATAAGTTAGTTGTCCATATTAATGGTTGGCAGCACTATTGTGCTAGGAGAACATGCATCTTATCAGACATACACACTATTGTCGATCACATGTAGATATGGACAATGAAGTAAAAGGGAGCCCCTTGCACTTCCCAAATATGATGAAGCCAAAGACAGTGGAGTTGAAGGCACGCATCCAGAGTCAGATCCGGAACTATGAGGAACTGCCCTAGCTCATCACCAGCTTATAGGCTTCACATGCATGAGTATTTAGGAGCATGGATGTCATTGTGCACACACATGTGATACCATACATTGGTACACTCACTGAGGAAAAAGAAAATAACGAAGTTCGACTGGAGATGGACATGTACTTTGATCAGTTGATGTGCATAGCCACCAGCGCAGACTTGCAGATGAGCACAGACACTATACATAAGTATGTAGCTAGTCCGGATGCACTCAATACCATGATGTACATGCTATCTGACGAGTTGGATAGAGGTTCCAGATCAGTGTACCAGGATGCAACGGAGGCAAGAGTTTTCTTTCAAAATAATTTCACCACAGAATAGGCAGACACCACAATAGACTACTAAGCTTGGAATTAGTTCCCAACCATCGATCATCAAGAGGATGTCGATGAGTTAGTCTTCCCACAACTATCCAAGTGTTATTGATTTCTTGTATGGCTTACTCAAGCCTTTTTTTAGTCTCACATGGGTACATGTGTAGATTGTATTGTAAACATGTTGTAAAGTGAAAGATCAAGTGTCAATAGTAGAATGTAAATAGGCATGTGTAAGTTGAAGTGTCATGAGGGTAGTTGAAAATTCACAAAGGGAAATGTCAAGGGTCACCCCACCCTTTTCTATATATAGAACCTCATAACTCATTGTACAGGATTTTGGGAGCCAAGCTTCCGATAGGTATAAATTAGAGAAATCTTGGAGTGTATTGTAACGAGCCTTGGCTTCTCCATAGTGTAGAGCAGGTATATCTCTTTGTAGGAGCAAGCGACAATGATTGTAATGTTCCGCTATCAGGGCTAGTGGTTGTCATGGTTGTACATATGATTGGATGTTTCACTTTTTAAATATAACATATCCAACACGTTTCATGCATATATTGTTATTGTAGTTAGGACATCCTAGCTACTCTAATGATGTATGTAGTTGTAACTTATGCATGTCTATATGGACTATTTTGTATGCGTTTGTATGAATCTTATTGAAGCACCTTGTTGATATAACCGATCACTTTGGATCATCGGCTATCCTACTTTCCATCTTGTGATGCCTTTCAAATCATGTGTTACCTTTCAAGCTACATGCTATCATAGGCTTCTAAGGGGCACACTCCTCCCCTCTTTCGTGTGTTAGATCCTTTCATGCATCTTCCTTGACTTGCTGCAAGGTCACACCCTTGCTTCAAATAAGGACATCTTACTTACCTCTGTGCGCAAACATAGTCAAGACGATATTATACTACCCACTTTTGGGACTCTTACTCCGAACAGTCTGAGGTCTAGTTGGGGCTTCTTAGCGGGGAGATCCCCTGATATGTTGGCAGGTCCAACACCATCAAAGTTTATGGTGCTAGAAGGAGCGTTGGATGACAAGTTGAGTCCTCACATCCTATTTTGAATCTTCGCACATCTATCATGGATACTGTTATATTTAATGCTCCACAATGTTTGTTCAATGCACATCCCTTTGAAGTCACGAGGGAGTTCTTTGATCACTTGTCTGAACTCATGTATTATGGTGAAGGTGAAGTGACATGGCCTAAGCACTTACATGAATTCCTTACATTCATGGAGAATGAGGAAGGTTTTGATGAAGTAGAGGTTAGTATGCTGCTTTCACACACACTTCGTGAATTCCAGGAACTATGGTGCCGTGAACTGCCTCCCAATTGCGTGCACTCATTTACACAGTTAAGTGATCTAATCGAATATGTTTTCCATCATTTTGATCCTACAACACTTGACAAATAAATGTTAAAGCAATGGAAGACCCCGCATGAATCGCCTATGGATTTTTGGAAGTGCTTCCGTCTACTTATGTTTGAAGCTCCGAAAATTTAGATTAAATTCAAATATCTTATGGAAAGATTTGAATACTGTTGTCACAAATCACTCTGTCCCAAAGTGAAGAGAAAGCTCAAACCTCACTTAGCATACTTCAGTGATGGAGCTGTGCAATCACAAGAAAACACAGTTGTTGTCACAAGTGATTGTTTACTTTCCCCTCGTTCAACAGTTCCACCCCCACATAGTGGTGTGGGAGAGCATACACATAAGACTATTCAACTAGTACATGCTACCACCCTCACTACTCTCAATTTCTGTGCAGATTTGGTTGGGAAGCCCATGGGTTGTCATAAGAACTTGTTACCTCAACCACCATCTCCACGTTTTGTTGATCCTCTAGATTGTAGTACCTTGTGTTCTTTTTTTCCGAACTCTACACCTGTTGTGAACAAGGATCAAGCTATCAGCAAAGTTGATGTTGCACAACCAACCTGCACTATCATTTACGATGAGTATGATTGGGAGTCTAAGCATGAGCCCATGGTGAAGGATGATTTCCTTCTGTTTGCGGCTCCGCTGATTTTTCTTGACATGTTCAGTGATTCTGCTATCTCTGATTTTCCTTGTGTAAATCCATTCACATATGCATCTACTTTTGATCATTCATAGAACATGCCAGATGTTAGCCCATTATTTGACAGCGGAGAGGAAAAATTCTTCATTGAAAATCCACTTTATTCTGGAAACATAGAGGGTGAACATTATTGGTTTTCATCTACCCCTCTATTTTATTTGTCATATCATGAGGATGATGATGAACTCATTGATTTTTCTGATCGTAGCTGTCATGATCTATTTACTCCTATATTTGATCAAAATGTTTATTCAATTGCTATTGATCTTTCAAAGCCACATGTTTAAAATGATCTATTTGTCAATGAAGCCGAAACCCCACAAGTGGTCGAGGAACTTTAGCCCGAGCTGATGGTTATGTTAGGCGCTTGCTGTCCTAAGGTTATTTTCACTTCCGATCAAGAAATTTTTGAACTACCCAAGGCTACTCATCACTCATCTGTATGCACCGAAGATCAAACCAACACACAGATTGCGCTTCCTCCACCCGAATCACATGATCCTATCACTCATGCATTAGAGGAATCATACACAGTAAGCACACTTCCAAGACATAAGTTGTCTCTTTCTCATGCTTTCTTGTTTGTCACATTCAAGAGAGTGCATATGCTTATCATCTGCACGCAGTGTGTCACAACACCATGTTAAATCCAGAAAGTGCTTGTCTTGTTCTTTCACTCTTTTCTTTTCCATGGATGCGTTTAAACTCATAGTGTGTTGCTCTTCAATGTTAGATCTTTCATGTTTGTTGGTTTGCTTGACTTTCCTTTTCACGAATGATGCCTTCACCAACATGGGTCAACCAATGTGCCAGTGGCCGCATTAGAAATATCACTTCACATGATCAGACCCATGCACCATTATCTTAGGACTAGGAGTAGTGTTTTCTTTTGTCTGGTTTATTTTCATGCATTTTTGCTTTGTTTGTTTGTTTTCTTGTTTGCTTGCTTTTCTTTCACATTTTCTTCTACTCGTTTCTTTTTTGTTTTGTTTTCTTGTTATGTCTGTAGGTTAGTTTTGCATGAAACCATGTACGACTCTTAAGGCATGTAGGGTAAAGTATAACAGGACTTGTACAACTATCAACACTTGGTTATCTGTTGTCCTCTCTTTTTATGCATAACTTGTTGTCTTCAGTCAATGATATAAGAATGGAAAATACATTTTGTTCGAAGTGAATCTTGGTGAAAACAAAACACTTGCACTTTAACTAGTACAAGCTACTCTAGTCATTTGTTTTGGCTTAACTCTTGTCAGCTCAGTCAAGTATAGTAAGGTGAGGAGGAAAACCTTAATAAGTAAGTCAAAGGTATACATAACATACTTCTCTGAAGGAACAACCTCTTCTACTCTCAATAAGTCGAGATCCCTCTTTCACCTCTAAAATGATAAGTGCCTATGCACAATTCTATAAAAAAAATGAAAAAATGAAAATATGAAATTTTGAAAAAATGAAATAAGGTGAAAGAAGAGAAAGGCTTGTTGCATAGAAGGTGATGCAAGTAACTTCGTAGGGGTATTGACTAGGCTCACTTCTAGCGGAGCAATGCTTTTGTTCTTGTGTGACTCCACTGGGGTGCTATCCAAGCCTACTAGCAACAGAGAAACACAAGAGATGAAACTTAAACTCTGACAGTCATATTACTTGTGCACCAATATACCCCTCATCCCCAATCAAAACAACTAAGTTGACTTGGCTTGGAATGTGTGCTGGCTAACCATAGAACATGACAAGTGATACATATTTCACTCAAGCTAGTGCAAAAACCATGATGATCTAAGAATCGAACAATACTTCCAGAGAAGTTAGATTTGATTTTCACGAAAAATGGTCCATTTCGAGAGCTGGAGTTCTATTGGCATGTCGCCAATGTTGTAGTAGCTACAACCATCCTCCAAAATTTTGCATAAGCTTCATTTTTGCGGCTCCCTACCAACCATCCTTAGCAGCATATCTTGCACTGCCCAACTACATATGCTTTAATTTGAGTTTCTTTGGCTTATCAGCTTGTGTTTGCTAACTTGTTTGCCTTTCACCCGCAAGCTGACATCTCGTGGCTTGGTTTTCTTATGCTCACTTGGAAAATTACGGAGAACTAGATGGAAACTAGCTTTTCTCTCCAGAATTGCACAAAGCATCAAGGTAGCCTGCTTCTCTCCAAAAATGCGCAGAGCAAGCAGACTGCCTTTCCCTTGAAAATTGCACAGAGTAGCCCATCAATGGGCTTGATCTCAGAATTTGCATAGTTTTGGCTGGCAGCCTCTGCTTTAGTCTAGAAATTGAGCAGATCTTGAGGGGTAGTCAGAGACACTCAGCCCAGAAACTGCACAGAAGTCATCCATAGGCTTGCCATCCATAGGCTTTCCATCCATTGCATGTTCTCCCTAGTTGACCAGTTTGCTCCAGGACTGAGCAATCTTGCCTTGCATGCATGGGCATATTTTTCCTGAAAAGGAAAAAAAAAACATCCATAGATTTTAGGGATCTATTTTTAACAGCTGGGGGTTACATGAAAAAGTTGTTTTAGAAACCTCCCACCAAGTTTCATTTTTTCCTAGATTTGTGGCATGCACGTCATAAGCCTTGATCTTGTCAAAACTATTTATTCGATGCTTTAGAGCTCATTCTTCACTTCGATCTTGGAGCTCTGGCATTCCCATCACATCTAGGAACCTTCGACACACTTATTGCAACTTTTTCCAGGTAAGTTTTCTTTTCATGTCTTTTTCTGCTTTTCTGTCACTTTTTATATTTTCAATTTGTGTGAGTGTTGTTTGCTTGGTTTTGTTGAACACTTGCTGTCATTTTAATGCATGTTAGCTTCTAGAAGCATTGTTTCAAGTTTTCCATTGAATGTCATTATTGTTGCATGCATGACACTGTTTTTGCACTAATGGTGCCGTTGCATTGACTCACTTCACACAATGAGTTGTCTTCCTATTTTACTGACTCTTGCACTCACTGATTTCATGCTTGTTCATTCACTCATGTCTACACCTAGTTTCACACACGTAGTCAGTCCTTACTGTTTTCAGTCACTTGTCGGCAGGACTGAGCTGCCTTGGCCCAACTTGCACTGTGCATTTCTAGGATGGAAGGATTTTCCTTTCTCCCAGAAATTGCATAGGGCTTGCCTCACACATGCCTCCTAGGCTTGCTCTATGAAATTCTAAGAGGTAGTGCCCCAGTGGACCCTGGAATTGTGCAATGCAGTTTTACCAGGTTGCATTCATGCTGACTGAAACTATGCATTGCACAGTTCCAGCCCTTAGCAGGCCAAGATTGACTGTGATCTGTGCAGTTTCAGTAGTTAGTCAGCTCACTGACAGTCTGGACTGTGTCCTGTGCAATTCTAGCATTCAATCTCTGAGCCTCCCAGTGAAAATTGCGCAAACCTTCTAGTCAGTCACCCAGGTGTGTTGAATGTCAGTCCTCAAGTTGCTTTTGGTTTTCAACTAACAATTTTCTTGCCATGAGTTTTTATCTCTCTCCAGGTATCACAGGTGTTCAATAGTCTCTCAAGAGTAGATTCTAAGAGAGCAGGGTCAAAGGACACCATTGAGAGTGCAACTGGAGATATGGTCGAGCGAATATCTATGATCTTGCCCATCTATGAAAACAATAAGATGTTCATACACAAGGATATCAAGATCAAATGGTAGGACATCAATGAAATATTTTCAGGCACCTCTGAGGAGAATCTGGAGGACCATAGAGTCTATGTCAACATATATAAGTCTGGCTTGTATTGGGTTGCATGTAGGTATCCCGCGTTTTCATGTGCGGACATGATCCACTGGATTGTCTCGCATACTGATATAGAGACAATGGTATTAAGTGAAAAAAACTTGCTACTTTCAGGGCAAGGAAATTTAAGGCGATGTATCACTTGCCGCATCCAGTGGTCACAATGGATGCAGCCTTCACCAGGTCCAGCAACAATGCAAACTCAAGATACATCTTGAAGAGATGGGTGGAAGAGAAATCTAAGTTCAGGATGACACCCAACCAAGTTTACAAGAAAAGGATACTGTGAAAGGCATATAAGTTCTTGTTCATCTTTGCATGTCGCTTATATGGCCAAGAGAGCACAAAGAACTTCCCATAGAGTTGGGTGATTGTGTTGGATCAACTAGCGAATGAAGGAATACCTTTCAATTGGTCTGACATGTTGGCTATCCAACTGAAGGGACAAGTAATAGATTCTCGATATCCACCCAAGGGTTAACAAGAAAAGATTTTCATGTTTGCTTACATACTCGATGCAATCTATGCCCGTCAGTAGTTCCTTGGCTTGGGTTGGGCATGGACACCTTTAGAAACCTTTGTGCACACCTATTGCAAGTTGTTCTCTGAGTGCAGCTTCCATGGAGTTATAATATAACTACTAGACCACTTTATCACCCCGGTGTACTGGATGATCTTTGGGCAGGATCCACCTTGCATGTTACAGGTAGCGATGGAGGCATTTGTTAACATAGAAGATTGGTATGCCTCAGCCCTTGGCACCTTTGTCTGGATGTACAACGTGGAGAAGGCTCCGCATGTTTTACCAAAGTTTTCCAAGGATAAGATGGTCATGCAAGAGGTTGCATACCACATCTCGACAGGGTTGTCAGCGAGACTACACAGGAAGAAGAAGGCACCTTGGCCCACTCTTCCTTTGTGGATCGGGTTATATGAGATCTAGAATCTCAAGCATGTCGAGGCCGAGGTGGAGGAATTCAAGAGATTCACCTTCGGCACCGGAAGTTTCAATCCATATGACCTGCATCGCTTAGTGGAAGACCACTGTACAAGAGTGTATCATCCTTGGATCCACGGGCCGTGTCATTGGCCTGAGGAAGACCCATGGAGATATTTCTATAACTTCTCAAGGCTCAATGAACTGGTAAGAATGGCTGGAGAGTGGTTAGCATCATCTCAGAGAGTAGCAACATCAGCACCAACAGAGGGCTGCAGACATGTGCTTGACAAAGGCTTGAGGAAGATTGTCGACAACATAGAGGCAGAGAAAAGTTGCAAGTTCAAAGAAGATCCACTTATATTAAAAGCAACTTTGGAGATTGAGGCAAAGAGGCAATAGGATGACAGAAGGATTGCACAAATTTAGAGGGAGAATAAGAAGCTAGAGGAGGTAGAAAAGGAGTTGCAGGAGTTGAAGCAACAACTAAGGGAAGAACAAGAGCTATGAAGAAGAGAGAAGGAAGCGCATAAGGAATAGGAACAACAGGAGGCGCAACATGCACACATTGACGAAACAACACCCATATAGGTTATTGATTCATCTGAACAACTGACACACAACAAACATGGTGAGAAATCACAGGAGCATGACTTTTCTCAGGAGATTGAACATATGTTGGAACAGATGGACAGGGAAGTGGTTCAGCCTGAGCTAGATCAAGACATTGACCTCATGCCTAAGAACCAAGAGGTCACTCCATCGGCTTCACTGGATCTGGGAGTGAAGCAAGTCCCAAGCAATAAAGGAGACACTGAAATCCTTGAGGACAATCATGAAGCAGATGTGCACAACATATCCTTTGATGAGTCACAACATAGAGTTGTGCAGTCGTGTAGAGTTCCCACTCTGGATGTCCATGTATCTATTGCACAGTTTGAAGAACAAGTGATTGTGTTCCATGTGCATAGACATCTAGCTACATTGACCGATGCTACAAAAGCCTATGTCGATGACACCAGCTCAAGCGTTAGATTCTTGATAGTTGAGAATGAGCGCATGGATAAGGAGCTACAAGTGGCCAAGTAGGGAGAAGAGCAAGTTACAACATCCGCCAAAGAAGAGTTGAAGAAAGCAATACTTGATGAAGTATCATCTGTCGTTATAGTCATGCGAAAGTTGTACTTCAGGTTTGTCACTGTGCATAAGTCAGTTTTCCATCTTAATGGTTGGCAGCAGCGCTGTGCTAGGAGAACATGCATCTTGTCAGACATACACATTGTTGTCGATCACATGCATATATGGGCAATGAGGTAGAAGGGAGCCCCATTGCACTTGCCAAAAATGATGAAGCCAAATGTAGTGGAGTTGAAGGCCCACATCCTGGGTCAGATCCGGAACTATGAGGAATTCCCCTAGCTCATCACTAGCTTACATACTTCACATGTGTAGAGCTGTAACTAGGGTCTCTCACACCTCTAATTATCCCACATTAATAAGTCAATCCGGGAACATTTTGTTATTGCAAGGAGTAGCTCAATCTGAGGCTATTTGTCCGAGTAATGCTCAGTAGTATAGTGTTCTAATGATTCGAAAGGAAACAGATGCCAAGCTGTAACTAAACTAACCCAAAAGATGGAATCACACAAGGCAGTTGATCAGTCAAGGGTACGGAAGCAATAACCCATCCCTTTAGAAATTGATGAAGAAAGGAAATTAGAGCATGGACTTATAGGTCTGGGAGCTAAGCAGCTTCTTGCTGAGGCTCACTACAGCCTTAGGCCTTCTCTCACACCAAAAACAACAAAGGCAGGTAAATAAAACGGTGGAAAGTAAAATGGAACAGCAGTCTGGAAATGGAACAACAATAAATGGAACAACAGTAAAATGGAACAGCAGTAATAAAATGGAACAACAGTAATCAAATGGAACAACAGTAACCAAATGGAACAACAGTAATAAAATGGGACAGTAATCCTCAATGAATTATGGAACAACAATCCTCAACCGTATGTACATGTTCTATACTACTATAGCAATCTGAGAATAATGAATGATATGACTATGTTTCTGAACAAAGTAATATCGCTTTCAAGTCTCACAAATACTATTTCACATGGATCTAATAAAAATAACATTCATACCAACATTCAGTTACAGAGAGAGCCAAAAGATGCAATTCAGATAGATCCAATTGTATAGTGCAGAGACATGAGATAAAGAAATCATTCAAACATCAATTATAATGGAGCATAGTATATCACATAAAAGATGTATCAGATTACTTAAATAACAGAGATAAACAAACCACACACAAATCACCGTATAATAATACAAAAGCAAGTGTCCTTCGGAGCTGGGCCCTTAGCTGCCAATGGTACACTGCCTTAAGTTACTCCAGATGCAGAGACGAAATGAACACCAAGTCTTCTATATTAATCGCATCAACAAAAGTATAACAAAGTCAGGTCTCAACGAGACTCAATGATCACAGTTTTGTTCTGAAACTTAAAATTATAAAAACAGTCATTTCCGCTCAATGGCGTGGTGCCTTTATATAACAGAAATGACGGAGGTATCTAGATAATCAAAAGATAAGTTAAAGCAGCGATCCCTCAGGATCAAAGATCCTGAGGGATTCGCTAATCGTTCAATTCTTCTCTTTTCCTTCTTGCATTCTCCGACTCGGTATCCTGCATTCTTTCCCTGGGCTATTCGGCTCTAATTTTACTTGATCTTGTCCGCATCCGGTTCCCTGCTGGAGGGACAACAGTTATTTTCCCTTTGCTTCTTGCTCTTGATCGACAATCCCTTATTTCCATGTCTTCCTGCATAGAAAACGTCAATTATTAGCACTTGCGCTTCCTTTGTCTATTTTCGCACATTTTATCAAAACCCTTTATCTTCTTTGAACTCATAATGCAGAAAAGGTTAGAATTATTATTGAAAAACCACTAGATTGCTTGTCAAAAGCATACCTTCCAAGTGCTCCACACACCCCCTTGCTTACCCTATTTCATGGCCTCATGAAAACATTATAGTTGACATGCAAGGCAGTGAGAGAATAGGCCGGAGAAGGGATCTCGCGAGGAGGCCGACAACCGTGATGAGCAACTAGATGGTCAAAGAACTGATCTATTTGATCTGTAGGCATCTCATATAAGGCCTAATATTCGGGTGCAGGGTGCCAAATAATTGGACTGCGAAATCGATACCCCAACTAGGATGGCCCTGCTTGCAGAATCCGTTCCCCATAGAGACTCAATCGGCTGGCAGCCAGCTCAAAATTCTCATATTTGAAGGGTTCCCTGAGCTGGATGTTTGGGTTAGAGGTCCGGTATCAAAATTTTGCAGCATCGATGGCAAGGTCTTTAATAGTCAGGAAATATTCCAGACTATTTTGGATCAAGTCTTCGTGCATGGGACCTAATATCTCAATGACACCTGGGATCCTCATAAGACTCCTATGCTCTCTCCATAGCGTCACTGGGTCTCTAGGTTCAGCTCGTACCCATAAATCTAAGCTATTCTCTTGTCTCTGGAAGGTGTTGTAAGCTTTGAGCCACTTCAGCTGATTAACCCCAAATGAGATAAAGGCTTGGAATTGTATATCGCCAACAAAAGGGCTGGGATTTAAATCAGTTTCTTGGTCTAGCACAAGATTGTGCAGGCAAAACTCGCATAACAACCTTTGAACTTTAACTCCATAGTGCTTGCAACAGTCTATAAAATCATTAACAGTGTTGATGTGGATAGGTGCTCCTGCCCTAATGACTTTTATTTTTAATCTCAGATATCGTTCAAGAAAAAATAAAGCATAATTTTTAGCAGGGGCCCTACAAGTCAAAATGTCATTATATAAGGAACACACGGTGTCCATCTGCTTAACAACACTATCTAATCAACGAGTTACCTTAGCAACCTTTTCCTGCTCCTTTTGCCATCCTTCAAAGGCCTGGCTTTCGGACTGACTGATGTCTCGAAGTTGCTGTTGGAGTTCTTCGTATCTTTCCTTGGGGACTGTCTGTTCTCGCAGCTGCTCAGCTTCTTTCTGAGCTTCCTTCATCATTTTATGCAAGGTCCTGGTTTTTGGATCCTTTTTCCACAAGGCCGTAGAGGCTGGAAGTTTAACCTGGACCTTTCTATTACGTTGCTTGGAATTTAGAACCCAAATTACCCTTGAGGGTGGTGCTTCTGTTTGGACCGCTTTGCTTTCTGTTTCTTTCTTAACGCGAATAAAGGGTTGCTGTGGTCCTCCTGCCATCGGAGCCTCTTGCTGTTC